>QZLH01000391.1:71149-86724 GCA_003833135.1 Oehlia diaphana | reverse complement strand
TGCCTGATTTTTATATAGCAGGGTTGGCTTACTGAGCAGATTGGAGGGTAGGAAGCGATGGTTAGGTTTTATGGTTAAATTTAGCCTTGTAAACGGCTTTGAGAGCAATTTGCCCGAAGTAAGCTCAAATGGCTGGTTAGCGGGTACCATGGGAAACTTAATGGTGAGGTCGTATGGGCTGAAGAGGCTAAAATATCGGGTGCGCCAGAACTGGCAAATTTGCACTACTGTTCCTCAACAGTTCCATGACAGTTCTATGACACCATCATGGCACCATCATGTAGTCAAGCTGGATTCTCAAATCGTGTCTCCAAAAAGATCAGCCAGAATTATAGCATAGTGTCAGCCGAAATTAAACGCAAATTTACTGCGCCACCTATCACTTTTTTTTTACACTATTTCAGCATCTAAAAAGGCAATTAAATAGGCGCAAAGGGTTAAGTATTCCAATATAGAATTCAGCGCCCAATCAGGCGCAGGAGGTCAGTACCTTGACATAAAGCCGGGTATCCAAACAATTGCAGACAGATCGGGCCTCCACCATAGAATTTAATAACCAATCAACTGTAAAGCCCCAATTTCATAAATTATATTAGAAAGCAATTACTGGCGTACAAAACCAAATAAAAAATGGATACACTTCGATTATTTAGTAATGGTAATATTTAGGTTATTTAATCACATGATCGTAAATGATGTGTATGAAATAGTGAAGGAATTTCGATTACAAAGACAGGAATTATAGTAAGAAAAATAGCTAAGTATACAAAATCATCATAAATAGGTTATTTAGTTAAATTATTTAATCATATTTAGGTTATTTGACTTTAGATTATTTAGTTATAGTTAGGTTATTTCATGAATGATTTGGTAATATGTCGATTATTTAGTTATATTTAGATTGTTTAGTTATATTTAGATTATTTAGTTATATTTAGATTATTTAGTTATAGTTAGGTTATTTTATTACTAAATAACCTAGTCTAAGCCGATTATGCCTAAATAATATAATTATATTATTTAGGCATAATCGGCTCATGTACCAATATTTTTCTTTGCTCCTTTATAATTAATACATAGTTAGATGTATCAATACTTTAAGTTACACTAATATTAATTCAGGCTAACACTATAAATTTGGCCAGAGTTAACATAAAAGTTCCATCTAAATCACATAATATTTTAAAAATTAGCTATCCAGAGTTTGCATAATGCTGCCAAAAATTGGTTTTGGTCCACATTATGATTCACTGATGATGATATATGTAATAATACTGATATATTTTTCCCAAAACAACAGTATCAGTACATAGAGATCCAACTGTACACACTCTCTTTTCTCTTTTTCTTTCACTTTTTCTTATTTCTATGAAATCATTTTGCAGGTATAAAGGTATGAAGTTATATAATTACGGTATTTGCCCAAAAATAAGCAACGAGTTTTTGCACATAATGCCGGCCAAGTTTTGATAATGTGGGCATGTTGCTTATTTTTGGTGATTGCTTATTTTTGGGCAAATATGGTAATTTAAAATTTTATCAAATTACTTGAGGTTTATAAAAATTACAGTACTTGTTTTTTAACTTTACTAATATAATTACAGCAGCTTATCCAAAGTAAACACGTTCTTAAGGGTTAAATATCATTCTGCAGATATGGGACTATTAAGTATTTAATTTTATCAATTAAGTGTGAATATTTATGAAGTTATATTTATTTTTTTGTTATATTTTATACAGATACTTTGTCACGTAATTAAAACTTCTTAACTAATTTTGAATAAGTATAATAAGTATAACTGTTTAATGAATATAAAAGTATTTCCATATTAATTTTCGTTATGTCTGAGTTAGTATTCATAGAGTTGACCAACATTTTTTGTAATAAAATTTAGTAATTATTGTGTATATACAAGTTTTATGAAAACTTTGTGTTTGTTTATTAACTGCTAAAGTTTAAAGAGTGTTTAAAGTTTAGTAAAATACAAAATAAAATTATTAAACTGAATAAACTGAATAAACTGAATAAAATATATTAAGTATTATCCTTCTTGTTATATGTGTAATTAAATTGTTTTCGCTCGTTTTTTTTAATAATAAATTTTGAGCCAATCACATTTAAGAAAAGGAGGGAACAGAATAATATCGTATACAGGTTAACTCCCCTTTTTTGACGTAATGTAACACGAATTAAAGTCACGTGAAGTAAATTTTTTAAGCCTGCTGCGCCTGTTGGTTATCCAATTTTTTTCAAAAAAAAAAAATGGGTAACGAAATAACACCAAAGTCTGCAGAATTAACAGCTCGCCAATTAATGGGACAAAAAGACGCGATTGAAAATGAATTGAAAGAATTGGAACAGATACTAAAAGGAGTAAATACGGCATGATTTTTTGCAAAATATTTTTTCTTTTGATTCATTAACGTTTATATATCAAATATTAGCAAGGTGTTGGAATGGATGAACCTTTAGTTGATGAGTCAGGATTTCCACGCGATGATATCGATTTAGTAGCCGTTAGAACTGCTCGTTCAAAATTAATTTGTGGGTTGACTCTTAGAAATCAAAATTTTCTTCGCATATACTAATGATTTTAGTGAACAGCTTTACGAAATGATCATAAAGATATAATGAAACAAATTGAAGAAGCCCTTCATGCAATGCATGCAGAAAATAAAGCAAATAAGGAAGATAAGTCAGTTGAAACAGGTTTGTATAAATTAAAAATGGTTATTTATGAAACTCTAACATACTTACTTTCTTAGCCATAAATCGTCCGAGGCCTTTTGCTATCGTTAATTCGGTAGCACCAGATTCACCAGCAAGAGAGGCAGTAAATACAATTACTATTAATTTCTATTAATTACTCTTTTAATCACGAATTGACACTCAATACCTTTTTCACGAATAGGGTTTATTAAAAGGAGATGAAATTACTCGATTTGGGTCGATCCATTCGGGAAATCACCAAAAATTACAGGCTTTAAACACATATGTAGTAGATAATGAAGGGGTGTGTATGTTAATCAGAGTTTTTTATCATACAAGTATATTATTAATATTTAATTATTTTTTTAGAAATCAATTAATGTAACAATTGAACGCGGAAAAGAAAAATTAGTATTACAACTGACACCAAAGCGCGGATGGGGTGGAAGAGGACTTCTAGGGTATGTTAATAAATTAGTTGATGAAACTAATTTTTGAAAATTTTATTAACTTTCTCTTTTTATTTCTTAGTTGTCATATTAGTTTATTAAAGTAATATTCACTACATCATTATTCTTGAAATTTTCTTGCAATTTATTCACAAATAATTGGAAATCAAATAATCTTAAATTGGCTAAAAAGCCTACATGCAAAATTAATTAAAATATATATATATATATGCGCAAAAGTCCATTTACATTTACTAAATTAAATACTATTAAATATGCAATGTTTCTGAATTCTTATTAACAAAATGCAATTAAATATTAATGTCTGAAACGCTTTAGGCAGCAAGGCTGCCTCTACCATCTTTACCTTGTAGGATTACCTGGACCTGATCTTCTTAGGATTATTAATGTACTAAGCCACAGGTCACAAACTGAACTAACAATTACATCCATCATCCTGTTTACTTTCCGTTTGTGTTACATTTACATTATTGCTAGGTGAAGGCTTTTTCTGCCATAAACTTGGTGTTTCAAGAATCTAAGAAGAATTTTCAATAAATAGAGATTATCTTTGTAATACAAAGAGAAGAAAAACTTTACCTTTCTAACAAGTTCTTCAAAAGCCTCCTTGACTCCATATCTAGTTTTGGCACTGCACTCTAGAAACAAAGTATGAGACTTTCGTGCGTATGCTTCAGCTTCCTTACGTGAAATCACACGTTGCTCTTCCTTTATTATTATTAATATAAGCGTTATCTAAAAGTCTTAAAAAAGAAATATTGTAATTCGATAAAAGAATACCTTATCAACTTTATTTCCAACTATCATTTTGACAACGTCTTTGTTTGTACAATAAGTACTCAATTCATTAAACCAGTTATCAAGCTGATCAAACGTTTCACGATTGCTCACATCGTAAACTGTCATGTAAAAATAAATAAAATATTAGTAAACCGTTCTTAATGAACTTAGAAACTAGTAAAAAGAAAGTAATAAAAGCACCAAGAATGACGCCTTGAGCACCACGATAGTAAGAGGAAGTTAGCGTTCGGAAGCGTTCTTGACCTGCAGTATCCTAAAAATTTATAATTTTATTAACAAAGAGACTAAAAATATTATAAAACCATGAGTAAAGGTACATACCCAAATTGTTAATTTATATTTCTTTCCCTCAAACATCATGTCTTGAACTTTAAAATCTACACCTGAAATTAAGATCAAATTAAATAATTGTAATTTTATAACAATAACTGATCTAAAGCCAGAGTCATAATTTTAAACTTCTTATTTATATAAGATTGAGGTTTTGAAGCAAATCATAAAATGTAATATTACCAATTGTAGCTGCGACCTCGTCTTGCGGCAAAAATGTGTCCTCAGTAAAACGCAAAAGTAAGGACGATTTTCCAACATTCGAGTTACCAATGAGAAGAATCTTGAGTGTCGCTTCGTAACCGTCAATTCCTGCCATATTATTTATTATTAATTAATTAAAAAATAAGAGGAAACTTTTAAAATAGAAGTTGAATCAATTATGGCGGTAAAACAAAACGCGGAGTCTATATTTCTTCTGACTCGAAATTGATGTCATGCCAGCTATCTATTCAATCGTCGATCATGACCAATAAAAGGCTGAAGATCAGACCAAGACCCTGCCGATTTGAACTAATCATAAAAGTAGAGATTATCGATAAAAACTACTTTAATTTTATTAACCTTTAAGTCATATGTTACAGACTAGGGTTGGGGAGAGGCTTTAATTTGATTTATGGACTGAGAGATTTTGAAATTTTTAGCTAGTGATAATTTCTTAGTGAATCGTGTTCTATACGTTTTTCTTATGTAATAAAAAATCATAACCGTATTATAAACTTTATAACTAACAATTTTATTTCATTTCCTGCTTAAAAGAAAATTTATTATTTAACAGTTAAAACTTGTTCTTTCTCATCAGCTTATCTTGACGAAATTCTTCACTAAAGTGTAATTGCGTACCGTTTTTTTAGAAGTTTTTCGCAGTATTCTTCAAACACCTTTGACAAATTTCGCAGGGATTTGTATATAAAAGCTAAATTCCTAAAAATTTAAAAATTTAATAACGATTATGACAGCATATTTCCATATTTCCTTATTAAATCTATATAATTAAAAAAATTTGTAACGTTTAGATTACCTGTATAAATAAATTCCAAATTGTGCAACATTACTTCCATTGGCCAGTTTTATTACGTGACGTTAAGATAATATAATTCCAGCCAAATCCTGCAGGTTACAACTAGTATTATATATTAAAATAACTTACAAATTTTTATTTGAAATTTTAGTTTTTAAACAAGGATTTTTGATTTTATGTACATTCTACAAAGGCCAAATAATAATATCTTAATAATATATAAAAAAATAACAAAGCGAAACCGTTTAAGTTAACGGGAGATATAATTTACAACTCGGAAATTTTGTTAAATAAAATAGGAATGGTTTTGATAAAAAAGGAATGGTTTGCATAAGAGGATAATTTGATTAATAGTTTGAAAAAGACCTAGTTTTTAATTTATCACTATTATATAACCCCATGAGAAACTTTACTTTTTGACAAATTTCAGCTACAAAAACAAGTATTCAATATAAATGTGAATAATAATAATAATAATAATAATAAAAAAAAAAAGACTTACTAGCTACTTTGGGGGATTCTGCCTCAAAATCATATGTCTTTGTTCCAGTATCTCGATATACTTCTAATTTAAAACTAGATTGAGCTTTTTTACTTATCTTACATGATATAACAGATGTAATATGATATGATGACTATTATAATATCGTTTAAATATTGTTAATAAATTAAGAAGATAATGTTATAAATAATTCTAGTTACATACCGTTTTCATTGATTCAAACATTGTTCTAGTTTCTGAAGGCATAATATGAATGTAATCCCCATCTATTGCTAATACACGTTCATGACGTCCAACAAACATTGGTATTTTTCGGTTAACCGTATATTTCTAAATATATTAGTTAATTAAACATTATAACTAAAATTTATGATCCAAGGATATTTATAGAATGAATCATTTATATTACCTTATATACAGACATGTATTCATTGGATGACACATATTGCGGTTGAGGTGGTTCATTAAGTGTTCGTCGCTTAGATTGTCTTTGCTCTTTGGGTGCTAAAAAATATGTTTATGTTAGTTGGAATTAATTAAATTAATAAGCTAATACATTGACTTACTTGTAGGACTAGATGGAGGTGATGGTTTTTTTACAAGAGCTAATTCCTGAGAATTTCCAACACTTTCCACAGTCTTTTCAAGATCTAAATAGGTGCTTGTATCAGCAATTTTAAAAGTATAATCCTTGGGTTCTAATTTACGCTTACGACAAACCATGTCAAGAACACTATAAAAATGAGTATCAGCTGGTACATTTATAGTTGTAGTATGCGCAACCTCAGCGACTTCAGAATAAGGTGTAAGCCTAATTCGTAAAAATATTTGATTTGTCAAATCAATAGCGGATGATACTACTGTTGTACTCGATGTAATGGCTGAATTTGTATTAACTGTAGATCCATTTGACTTTATAGATGGACTAGCTAATGGTTCCTTAGGTGATGGTTTTGATTTAGCAGAAAGTGATATATTCTGTTTAACTGAAATATTATAAATCAAATATGAGCACTTTAGTTCCAAAATAATAAAATAGAATAAATAGAAGGCATTAAAACAAGATAACTAACCCTGATTTGGATTTGCTTTACATAATGCAAACTGATCAGTGGCAAATTTGGATATTTCCCGTGTTCTATCGGGAACTATAATAGAAATATTATCTAATTAAATTTTACTCGACACTATTTAAATAAGGACATAACAATAACATAAATACCGGGAAAATCAAAATCTATTTCACCATCATCTTCCACTATTCTCATAGTCCATTGTAAAACATCACAAAACTTTGGTTCCAACGCAGGTTCTCTTTTTTCATCCCAATATTGATATAAAGTATACCCAATAACTTCCTCAACTGTAGCATCTCTTTTGACAACAACAACAAGTGGGTGTAAAGGTTTATTACTAAACGGAAGATATATTTTCAAAGTTAACGGATTGAGGTCTCCTTTTCCAGCAAAAAAGCTATATTCTTCCACAAATGGATTATCTAATTTACTCTTCTTTTCTGCTATTAATGCTGTTAGTGCAGAAAACGGTTTGGGTTTTGAAATAACTTTTGTTGAGTCTGGTAAAAGTTTTCGTTCTTCTGCAGTAGATAATGAAGGTCTCGGAGGTGGACTAGATGATATATCTGTTCCATCCGTCGTCAATAATGATGCTTCCGAACCTCTTCTATCAGCAAGAACTTTGTCGCTTTCGGCTGATGTAGTTGGTGATAGTTGTGGCGTTTGTTCAGTAGATGAAATTCCAAGTATACTATCTGGTGAAGTTATCAATGCACCACCTCCAGGTGAAAATGAATGAGCTAAACTTGGACGGGAAGTCGGCGGTTTTGAAGGGGATGTTATAAATACTGGTGGAGGAGCTACAATTTGTTTAGGTAAATGTCGTTTTGTAAATAAAGGTGGTGGTTTTTTACTATAATAATTAACAAATAATGCATAAATAATTTGAGAAACTTAAAGAAATCATTGTTACTTATTGCTACAAAAAGTAAAATTTATTGATCACATATTATTAAACTCTTACCTATTATCCTCGTCGTCAATATAGATATCGTCGTCACTATCCCCGTTTTTGTTATTGTTAAAACTCGAATCTTCTCTAACAGCCTGCGTGGAAGTTGTATCTCTGCTTCTATTTGAGTGAGTTAACGGTTTAGGCCGACCTCCCGATATCGGTGAACCAGCAGCGCTACTCGCTATACTTTTGCTACTAAAATAATCATTCCCCGACATACTAATGTTTGGAGAATGACATGCCAACATCTCTGGATATGAAGGTGCGGCGGTCTTAATATAGTCATTTGAAAGAACAGTTGGGTTAAAAGTTATAACACGCTCGCCAATACGATCTCCAACACGACGGAGATAACCTATACGAAGTTGGTGAATAATATAACTTTGTAATGATCGGCTACATTAGCAAAATTTTACTTTTAAGAATGTAACCCGTTTATTACAAATAAATAACCACACTTACTCTGGATCATTCAGCAGAGACATTGAAAAAAAAAGATAGTGCCAAAGCAAACTGTTTGTGCGTTAATCTAGCATGGGCAATTAGAAAAAGCTGTAATATTAGGAGCTTTGTTTATTAAACTTCATATTATAAAGTTTGGTATTCGGGTATTCAAAGTATCCAGTCAGTCGGTATAATATACTATAACAGATAATATACGAACATAGTTACCAAGTGAGTAAATTTACCGTAGTAACACCACCAATTTTATAATTAAAATTTTACCCCACGTGACCGGTGACAGTTAAGGGGTTGTGAAAAAAATAATTTTGGAAGGCAAAAAAAAAACTAAGTCCCTTAGATAAATATAAACAGTGAAAACGCGGTGGGGTGTGATGCCGGTGATGAATATTATTAGGTCACGTGGGGGTAAAAAATTTGGTGGTAATACTGGGGAAGATAAGTGAGTAACATAAAGTCACATGAAATTTTTACGTTCGAATAGTCAAAGGTATCTTTGAACAGGGGTGTAAATTTACATTTAAACCTACACAAACTTATTAACTTATATATATTAGTTATAATTTATAACAAATTCATATATTATATAAACTCAAGCAATTAAGGTAATTTTAATATTAAAAATTACTTGTTAGATAAATATATACAGTATTAATAAATAAATCAACAAATTTATTTTTCAAACTTTAAAGCTTTATTTTTATTAAAATTTGTTAAATGCAACTTTTACATTTTTCAGTTAATGAATTTTTTATATATATATTTATAAATTTTAAATTCATTATAATAGGAGTTATTTCTATATTATACTATTTCAATATTTAATATATTAAGCTATATACCTTTTCTTTATTATACTAAAAAATTAACTATTATATAAATAGTAATCAGTATAAAAATAAGGGTATTGCTATATCTCACCAGAGGTAATTATTACCATTTAATTCCAGCCAAAATTACAATCTGGCAGTTATAAAATGCTGGTTTATAATTTTAGTCAAAATTAAAAATACTGATCACAATATTTTAACTTAAATAATAATAAATATATTAACAAATATTAATTTGATGTTAATCATAATAAAATTTTAATTTTTATTTTTAGTAAAATGAAAAAATTAAAAAATCAAAATTTTTTAAAAATTATCTGAAAACAACATTTTAAATTTTAGACAAATCTCTTTTTCTTGTAAATTTACATATAAAATAACTATTAATATATGTAATTAATCATTAATTTAATATTAATCTTGCAAAATTTAATAATAAATTAGTAAAAATTACTGGTAATGATAATTATCACAAATAATATTTAATATTTTTTAAAAATAAAGGATTATAAATAAAATGCAATATTTATATATGAATTTAACTAATTTTATATTTAGTGAATTAAATAAACTATTTATTATTTCAAATATTTAATATAATTTATTTCAATAATTTAATTTTTAAAATTTTAAATTTAAACTTTATCTTAATTTTTTAAATTATGTAGTATTAATAAATTAATTATATTCTAAAATTTATATATTTAAACAAAAAATATCAGATATATATTCTTAATTTATAATATATAGTACTAAAAGTTTATACTTAACAATAAAATGTAAGAATTCTTTCTACTGATTACATGGACCATTTTTTTTACAAAATTTTAGCAATAATATTCTAACAAAATACAGTCAACTCTCTATAAATGCATCCTCTATAAATGTACACCCTTTATAAATACATCTTTTATCTAATCCCAACTTGGGCCTTAATGCTAAATGCACGGTTTTTATATATATATATTCTGTAAATGCACCTTTTATAAAAAAATTTTATATAGTTTACTTATAAAATTTTTGTATTACCTTAATTTTAGATTAATATCATATAGATTTATATGTATTCTATAAATACATACTCTCTTTAAATGCACTCTTATATCTGGTTCCAACTTCCAAAAGGGATGTATTTATAGAGAATTGACTGTATATAAAAATATGACCTTTTTAGCTAACTAGAATTCTGAACAGATTGATCAAATTCAGGTAACCTAACAGGTTGACCTGAATTTATCAGTTCAGGTTTAACAATTGCAATTCAGCATCAGTTCAAGTTGTAATATCAATATAACCTGAATGACCTATTATTGACCTGAAACTATAATTTTATATAATATAAGTGTTATGGTATTATAATTTACTTTGTATTGTTATTCTGTCAACAATTAAAGCTGATTGAAAAACTTTAATGTTTTAACAGGTTAATTGAAGTTTAACTTAATAGGCAAGTTTTAAGTTGATCACAATTAATCACGTGAAATAATGTTAAATGTTCAGTCTTAAAAAAAAAATCTTTACTTATCAAAAATATCCTATACAAATTTTTTATTAAATCCCATACAAACCCTTATCATAGAATATCTCAAAAAAAAAATTTTCTATCAGATATTTCATATGAATTCTTTTCATATGAACTTTAGAAATCTCAAAAAAAAAATCTCTATTTATCAAAAATATCCTATACAAACCCTTCCTATATGAACTTTTAGAAAATCTTTCAAAAAAAAATTTTTTATTAGATATTCCATACGAACCCTTTCATATGAACTCAGAAAATCTCTTAAAAATAAATTTCTAAGATATTCCATATGAACTCTCTATATGAATTCTTAGAAAATTTATCAAAATATCCTATATGAACTCTTACCATATAAACTTAAAAATCTCAAAAAAAAAATCTCTATCTATCAATAGTGATCCGATCCTATTTTGGCTTAATCCGGATAAATCCTTAATCCAAATTGAATTTGGATATCCGCATCCTATAATTTTCAAGAGGATGGATCCGTTAATAAATCTGGATGATACTATCTAGATGATCATCTGGATGAAAATAAAGTTTTTTTCTGAAGTTTTCCACTTTATAAATTACAGAAATTTCTCACAATCTTACATTCTCACGAAGTTGACTAATGGCTACATATTGAGTGGATTTACTGGATTAACCCCTTTTTATTTCCTCCTTTATTCAATTCTATGATAGTGATGATATAAATGTTATTTATCGATTATCATTTAAAATCTTTTTTTTTTTGAAATTATCTTTGAAAATCATCACTTATTAAATAAAATTAATAAATAATTACATAAAAATGGAAGACGAAAATATTAATGAAATGTTTGAACAGAATCCTTCAGAAAAAGAAAAAGGTAATACTAATTCTCTAAATACAAAATTTTTAAGAAAAAGTTTTAATTAATTTATTAAAATTAAGAAACAGAAACGAACTCAAGTTCTAGAAGTGGAAGTCGAAATAACAGTGTAAATAAAAGAAAAAATGTATCATTTACAAAACAATACTTTGAAATAGGATATAATCTAAAGGGTGAGCAAACTCATACTTGTAATATCTTAGATAAAAATGGTAAACGATGTGGTAAAGTATACTGAAATACTGGAAGTTCAACTGGAAATCTTGTTGCGCACCTACGAGATGCTCACCAAATTGTTGATGAAGATAATGAAAATGAAAATTCTTCAAAAAGGGTAAATTTTTTTTATCTAAAATTAAAAAATTTTGTTTGATTTTTGTTTAATTAAATTATAACTACTTGTCTTTTAGTTGCGAAATACAAAAATCACAGAATTTGCTCAATCTTATCGACCTCATCCTAAACATATTCAAAAACAACGAGAAGAATCTGTTCTTAAGTGGATGTTGCTTACTGATCAACCTCTTGCTACCATTACCAATCCAGCATATAAAGAAAAAATGTCCCAATTTGATCCCTCATTTGTAGTACCTGGAGAACAAAAAATAAAAACAATGATATCTAAAAGCTATAAATATAATTATGAAAATTTAAAAAATATTTTAAAAGAAACTGCCACAACAGTATCTCTTACCACTGATCTTTGGTCCAGTAGGGCTAAACATGGGTATCTTGGCGTTACTACTGCATGGATTATTCATGATTTTAAAGTTAAAGATATAATGTTGGAAATAAAGTATGCACCATCCCCTCATACTGCCGATGTTATTGCTGATTTACTTTATAAATGTATATCAAGTTGGGATCTTAATGGACGTGTAACAGCAATCATTACTGATAATGGCTCTAATATGAAGGCGGCATTCCCTATTTTGACTCAAAAAGACCAATGTGGAGATATTCAAAGACATCCTTGCGCTCCAATTATCAATAGGAAAAGGATTAGCGCCTGTAGAAGTTTTAGCTGCACGTGTAAAACGAATAATTAATTTTTTTCAACACAAAAACAGATAGAAAGATTGGAAGAAGTGCAGAGTAAATTAGGGTATGAGGATGTAATGCGTTGTATACAGGATGTATAGACATGTTGGAATTCTTCGTACTATGCCTGGGATAGACTTTTTTACCTTAAGGATGCAATTATTCAACTACAGACTGATCTTTATACAAGTACGAAAAGAGAGGACAAAAATGATGGTAATAAACTAAAGAAAATCATGTTATCTGATGATGAATGGAATTTGTTAGACCAATTAGTTGATATTTTAATTCCATTTGAGGAAGCAACCCGATATTTTTCTGGAAATACATATGTAACACTTAGTAAAATAACAACAACTATTAAGGAGCTCATTTTTAATTTAACTACTAGTTCAATGGATTCACCATCAAATGATATTGATTACAATAATGAAAATACAATATTTGAAGAAACCGAAATAGAAGTTGATAATGAAGAAATTATAAGCAACATTACCAAAAAGAAAATCTCTATTAAGGATCCATTAAATACTGATGGAGTTTTACACAAAGTAAAGAATAATATTTACAATGCGTTGCTTTATTACTGGGATACTCCAAGTGATATAGGATTAATGGCTACATTATTAGATCCACGTTACAAGGAATTAGATTTAGAACTAAAAGATAAAAAAAATGAAATAATTCAAAAACTTCATGATGAGTTTAATGAGTTGAATTCTGATAATTTGAATAAATCAACACCAGTAACACCTGTTGCAGAGCCATCTAATCCAGCTATACCTTTTCCAGATGCAGAATCTTCATTGCGTTTACAAAAAGAATACCGTAAGCGTCGTTAAAGTAAGAATAAAAAATTAAGTACACCTACAACCATTGATGAAGTAAGTAATTATTTGTCAATGCCAACTGCATTGGAAACAGAGAATCCATTAGATTGGTGGAGAAATCGTAAAGAAATTTTTCCAAATCTATCACTAATTGCCCGCAAGTACCTTGGAGTTTCAGCCACATCTGTTCCAAGCGAAAGATTATTTTTCCATGCTAGTTCTCTAATTTCAGCAAAAAGAAATCGGTTAGATACGAGTTTGGTGGGACAGTTATTATTCTTAAAAAGAAATATTTGTTCAATGGAAGTTTTTGCAAAAGAGTGGGACAAAATTGATGAATGTTAATCATTTTTCTTCTTTTCTAATATTTTAGTTTGTAATAAGAAATTAGGAATAAATGAAAACATGAAATAAAAAATGGGAAATAAAAAATATAAATTGTGTTCAATTAAATATAGTTTTTATTTTATAAATAAAAAAAAAATGAAAAAAAATCTTTTAACCAATAAAATTTAAAGATTATGGATGATCTGTTAAAATTCGGATTAGGACGGATAGACCCGGATAGATCCCAATTTAAGGATCTATCCGGAATTAAGGATTGATCCGTAAAATTTAAGATCTAGATTGCCATCCGAATTGGATGAATAGATTTAGGATTGGATCTGGATGACCTTTTAAAAATAGGATCAGATCACTACAAGGAAATGTAAAATAAAAATGAAGGTAAAATATAGTTAAAAATGGGAAATGCATTAATTTCATAGAAAATATTTATGAACATGGGAATATAAATAGAAACGGGGTAAAACATGTTTAAGAAATAGGAAATGTGGTAATTTCATAGAAAAATATTTAGGAGCAAGGAAATTGGGATATTCATATGGGATGAAGTAGCAAAAGTAGGAAAAACTATCACATTTTATTTTCAAAAATAAGAAATGTATTTTAGAAATATTATTTCCTTTTTGTTTGCTTAAACACCAGCAGAAATGTTGACAAAAGTATTATTATTATTACAATAATACGCTTGTATATGAAACAAATATGCAAGGAGTAGTCAATTATCTTAATAGTGCGTGGCAAAACAAGTAAACGAAAAGAGAAAAACCTGTAATTTTTAGGAACAAAAGGAGTTGTAAAGAAAATAAACCAAGTATAACAATATTTTGGGATACCGTCATAATCTGTGGCAACAATTTATTATTCAGATTGAAAGATTTCTCGACAACGCTATCATTTCATCAATTGTAGATCATTCAATTTGTAAGTATTCCTCGTGGTTATTTTCTAATTTTCTCCTATTACTTTGCAATTTTTATTAATATTTTCTCATAAAATTTCTTTTTTTTTTTTTAATTTTACGCTTCATCATTTTCTCACCATATTTTTTGACTTATTAGTGAGTAACTTATTATTTCATGAATAATATGTAGGTAATTATCATATTCAACATCTATAATCTCACTCTATTTCTCAAAAATCTTTTTAGTTTTTACGTTACAATTCTCACGGTATATATTTCTTGGCCTGTTATTTTCTTTTTCTATTTTTACATGGTATAACTTATTAAATCCCTTTTCTCTTTTTTTTTAATATGCTAACCTAAATCAACTAAAATTTCTTTCTATTCTATAGATATATTTTATCTATTTTTTATTCTCTCATTACATGACTTTTCACTTTCTGAGTAAACTGGATATTCTTTTAACTTTTACAGGTAAGCAGTACTAAAGTTTTAGACCAGTTTCAATGATACTGCTTACAGTCAATATTCGTATTAAGTAGTTAGTTATAGGTGATTAGATGCCTCGCAAGAGGTTAAGGACGTAAAATTTTCAATCATTAACAAACTATAATTAACTCTTGTCAACCTATTACTCTCTTCTTTTTCTCTTTTTCCCCTTTCTTCTATTATTTTTATTGTCATTGTGCGCTCCTTGTTCTATACGACCTCCCTATTATTTTTATTAGAACTGCGATACTCTATCTGTTCCAGGAACTCTTATGACTTTGACCTTTTCTCATTACATGATGACTGTATTAAGAATCGCTACATTTCTTTATCCTCATTTTACTATTATATTTAGTCTTCTCCATGTATATAATTATCTCCTTTATTATAATTACTTTATATCATAATAAAATATTATATTATTTTTTCTAAATTT
>QZLH01000391.1:47322-66748 GCA_003833135.1 Oehlia diaphana | reverse complement strand
CATTTGGTTTTTTTTTAAAATTGTCTACAATTTCTGTAATAATTTCATCATCATCAAGAATTTCACATACCATATTCTCTTCAGGATTATTGAGAAACTCTTCCAATTCCATCATATCAGAAAAATTAAGAGTTTTAAGAGCATTGGTGAGCTCATCAGACACTTCGTGATCATCCAAAGGAAAATCTGGGCTAACATCATTAGTATCAATAGAAAGGATCTTTGTATGCCGCCAGCAATTGTAAATAGTTTTAGCTGTAACATTATTCCAACCTTGAATAATATATTGAATTGCTTGCAAAATACTCATCTTTAAATCTTGTGCACGTTCACCAGCTTCAACTTGCTCCAACATCCAGCTAAAATCATAATGTTAAATTTAATGAAATAAATAAAATAAAATAAATTTTATAACTTACTGAATATGAAAATAACGGTAATGTTTCTTAAAAGACATGATAATTCCAGCATCCATTGGCTGAATCTTTGAAGTTGTATTTGGAGGTAAAAAGCAAACTTCAACGTGTGGAAGAACCAGACCTTCTAGCTTATGACTTGTACAATTATCAAGAAGTAGTAAAACACGTTGACCTCCATGCTTTCGAGCAACCTGATAATCAAACTCTTTAAGCCACTCTTGAAAAAGAGTAATAATCATCCAAGCCTTATTATTGTTTTGATACATCATCAGTAAATTGTTAAGATTAACATTTTTAAAACATCACGGTTTAGCAAATTATCCAATTATTAAAGGATCCAGTTTATGTGACCCATCAGCATTTGCACATAAAGCAATTGAGAGACGCTCCTTATTTTTTTTCGTCCAGAAATATGTTTTGTAGCTAGTGTTCAATCCGGTTCTAGCCTACAAAAGAAAATATTCCTTAATTTAATTGTTGCTAATATAATATTAAACAAAATATAAAAACATACCGATAAAAAAGCCCTGTTTCGTCCATATTGTAAATTTGTTCAAGAGGATAACTTGCACATTTAATACGTAATAATGGCAAAACTTCATCAATAGCAGTTTGATCAGAAGATGCTACTTCTCCATGAAGCTTTTCTTGATGAATCCCATTTCGTTTCTTAAATCCTAGAAGAAAATTGCAATGTATCCTCAGGAACTTTCAGTTCACTTGCTAGCAATTTGGCTTTTTCAATTAGTATTGCATCACTCAGAATTGTTTGATGCTGATATCTTAACACAAACTCCTTGAGCGCAAGCTCAAGTTCTGGATACATAACAGACCTATGACATTTTTGTTCTGGATTAATTATTTCAGTACTAAGTCGTTTGTCTTTAGTTTATAAAATTCGTGTAATAGTAGTTTCGTCAACTCTAACTCCCCATTTTTGTTCCACCCAACTTACATATTGTTTTCGAGTTAATTTATTCTTATTAGCATAAATACAAAGCTCATACTTTTGGGAAAGAGTTAGAGTAACTGGTTTTTTTTAAGTGCCGTATTGTACATATTTAATGTCACAAACCGCAGTGAGATATTGGAATAAACCGCAGCGACGCGCACTTGCGCAGCAAAAATTGCGTGACATTTATTTAACAAAAATCATGTTCCACCATTTTACCCCTTATTTTACACAAAAATTTATTGGTGGATCAAGAGTTGAAATCACGTAAGTGCATTTAGGGAATATACTTTAATATACATGGTTCAGAAATTTTACTGCACGGTGTTAATAAAAAGAGTGCACTTAACTACTAAGTCCCAAGCTCAGGACTGAGCTTGGGAGTGAACTTATAAAGGGAGTGTACTTATAGAGAGTGCGCTTAGAGAGAGTTTACTGTATGCACAAATATCTTGTGGTTAAAGCTAGGGCTTATTTATACTGGGACCACCCAGTACCAGACTAATATAACCACCAACAATTAAGGCTTATTTATACTGGGATTCTCCCAGTCTTACATACAATCAAAACATTTATAATTAATTTCTATTCTAATATTTCATAATTCATTTTTAACTTTGTAATTTTTTACTTTTTCTATCATTTCTTATTATATTTATACCATTAATTACACAATTATTTATTTAATTACATCATTATTACTTTATTTACTTCATTAAATATTTTATTAATTTGATTTTCTTTATCATTCAACAATATTTTTAACATTTTCTTTCATTTCATATTATTCATTATTATCTTTTATGTTATAATTGGATAGCTACGGATTTTTAAGTGATCAACATACTAAATTTTCTGTTGACATAACACCCTTAGTGACACAACTATAACAAGATATAATTTTTATTTCATTTTATAATTCTTTTATTATGTTGAAATTTTAACATTTCTTATATTCATTTATTTATTTTTCGTTTAGTAACCTATACCGGACTTGCCTTTACCTTCTCTATAGAAGTATAGTAGTTTACGGGTTTGTTACTAATAATTTTCTTTTATTATCACATTTTCAAAAAATTTTAATCATTTATTAACTTTTATAATTCACAAAATTCTTTCATAAAAAAAAAAAATTTATTTTCATTATAAAATTTTATTTTATTCATTTTTCTGATATATACTTTTTCAATATATCATATTCTTTTATTTAATTTCATTTTTTATATATTATTTAATAACATTTTTAATATTTCTTATAAATTTTCTTTTACTATGTCCTTTTTCATACATAGTAACATTTTCTTTTTTTTCTCATAATATTTCTCATATTATTACTTGTAATATCCCTTTTTTATGATATTACTACATGACTTTTTCTTAAAGTCTTATTTCTTATAATAATTTTTCTTTTATTTTCTCATTTAGATTTCGTATGAAGACAAAAATCTTTTAACTTCTCGGAGCATGCACCAAAATGTGACATCTGTCGCCCATAAGATAGAAATTTATCTCATGTTGCCACCAACATAGTGCTGAGTTCTTATAATAACATTGCTTGGTTAGAATAAAAATCATGACAAAATTAAAATTTCTCACCAAAATTTAAATTGTGATAATAATAAATAATTTTGCACTTTTTACTCATAAGAAAAAGGCTAAAAGAATGTATTATATATATTTTTGTTGACGAAATATATTTTATTAATTTTTAACTGTAGAATTCAGAACTGTAAAATTTCTATTAAATTCCACTCCTATTTATAAAAATTATTCAAAAATTATTCTCATATATTCTATAAAGAAATTATTTCTACTATTCTCATCTATTTCTTCTAATGACTAACTAAATAAAATTATAAATAGAACTAATCTAAAAATAAAATAACTATTCTATAAATAAAACTAATCTAAAAATAAATAACTATAAATAATATTGTGTAACAATATTCTATCATTTCTTCTAACTATTCTGGTTAAATATTATTCCTTCGGCTAAATGTTTACCTATCGGTTAATTATTTATCTGTCAGTTAATTATCAGTTATTACACCGGCTATTACGATGGCAAGGAATCTGTGAGAATTATTACTAAATATCGATAAGCTTTCAGATCAACCTTTTACGATGAACCTGACCAAATTCACAAAAATTGAATCATATGTACAATTTTTGTTAAATAAATTGAGAAATTCTTCAATAAAAGAAGAATTTGTTGAAGAGCTCAAATATAATAATGATAATTTCTTAGAAATCGGCCTACCTAATAACGTAATTTTAGAAGTGAAGGTAAATTTGTTGAAAATGAAGGATTCTTCCTTCAACTGAAGTAAGAAATAGACAATAAAAGCGCTGGTGGCCTAATTAGTAATGATTTATGATAATGTTCTTCAAGAACATGTCAAAGCAGAGATTAATAGATGAAATGGATTTTGAAATTATTTAAATTTTTTAAATATTTATAAAAAAATAGAAAAAGGCATTATATTTTTTTAATGCTGATTAATTGTTATAATTTCAGTCATTAGTAATCATTCACTCCTGATAATAGTTAGAATAATTTTTAATTTAATTATATAAAAATATATAAATAAATTAAATAAAAATTTTTAATAAAAATTTATATTTAATAATTTACATTATTATAAATAAAATTCCATGGAAATCTATAAAAAATTCATGGAAAATTTATGAAATATTAAGTTTGGCATTTCATTTTTTGATTTTAAATAACTAAATATTTTAATTTTATTTATAATCACTAATAATCTAATATGAAACTATTTTCTTTATATATATATATATGTTAAATTAAAAAAATTTATATATAACTTGATTTTTTTGGTAATTATTGATTAATTTATATAATTTCATATATATAAAAGTTATATTTTAAATATAATAGTAATATTCAAAACTAATTAAAAATAAATAAAATCTATTTATTATAGTATTAAATATTAATTTATAAATACTAGAATTTTTAAATAGTAATATTAAACTTCCAAATGAACCAAATAGGTAAATAGAAGTAATATATAAGTGACATATATAATGTTTTAACATTCAAGAATTTTATAAGAAATAGATTTTTTTTTAAAAAATTAAAAAAAAAATTCTTTTATTTTTTAAGATTGTAAATGAACTTAAAATATAAGAAATGGAAATTTTATTAATATCAAAAAACTTATTATCATTTTTTATTTTTCAAATTTTAAATTGCTGAACTTTTTGGATAAACTTAAATTTGAATATAAATTACTAAGAAATAGAAATTTTATTTATTTGAATTATTGAACTTTTGAATAAATTTAAAAAAGTGTAAAAAATTAAAGAAAAGGATAATTCAATTTTTAGTCACATGAGTGTCACGCTTAATTCTATGATGCCACTGTAACCAGGTTGATAGCGCAGTGTGGCACAGTAATTTAAAAAAATTTAAGTTAAAGATTTTATTTTTAATGTAAAGCTTTCAAATTTACACATTAGATGTATTTTCATCTGTTTTACAAAATTCACTAATGAATGAAAGGAGGTTTTGGAAGTAGATTTTGACTTTAGTGTATAATAACCGATTTTATCATCTTTACCGATCATTTCCAAAATTGGATTTGTCAAAAAAACAGTTTTTGTTAAATAACTCGAAAATGGCCTTCTAAACCCCTTGTATATTCTCTAAGTAAATTTGCAGAGTGGACGAAAATACATCTAATGCAGGAATTTAAAGGTTTTATTTTAAATAAAAAAAATTTCAGTTTAATTTTTTTGGAAAAATTGCTGCGCCACACTGCGCCATCAACCTGGCACGACAAATAAATTTTTGGCAATAAAAAAATTGTTTTTGAACTCGTGGCTGCACGTGATCGTGTGACGCGTAAAACATCACTCCTTCCTATTATAGTAATGATCGTCATAACTTGTCACACATTTCGGACCGGCATGCTGCAATGCCGGCTAATTTGACACGTGAGAATTTTGATCCGCGTGAAAATTGTAGGTTTTAACATTTTTAACAGTGAAAAACGGGCTCGACCAGGTAAAATTAAATATGGTTTTCTTTAACTGTTTTACTCAAAATCAAAAATACTCTTGGGTTGATTGAAACATTATTTTATTATAATTTCTTACAGATTCGCAATTTATATAATTGTTTAGAAAGCTAAACATTAACAAGTTATTTTGGATACTTCATTATCTGCCTTCAAAAATAATTTAAATAAATTAAATTCTAAAATTTGCGTCTGTAATTTGGACGTGAGAGAATTGAATTTTTTGTGAGGGCGATTTTTAAATAAAAATTCTTCATTAATAATATTAATTATGCAGAAATAGAAATTGTAATAGCTTTTTAGGCCGGTAAACTTTATTTAAATAATTAAAATAAAAATATAAATGTTATAATCCAAAACAATTTAATGTGTAATAATCAACTCATTAACTTGATTAAAAAGCATCGGATCAGCTAGATGATTGATTCTTATTTTTCTTAATACGTTTATAAGCAAATATAGAAGCTACAAATAATGTTAAACCAGCCGCTACTGATCCAATCGATACACAGACAATTACAATTTTGCTATGTGAATTAGTTTGAGGTGGACTCGTTTTAGAAATATTAGGTGATGGGATTTCTGATTTTGATTTTGGTTTAATACTATCCTTCGTTGGTAAATTTAATGGTACATTTATCCATTTATATTTTTGGCCTAAAAATAAAAAAACATAGATAAATCTATTATATTGATTATTACTGTTTGGAATGTCCGTATTATTTCCTGAAAGAATAAAATCAGATAAATCATGTAAGCCTAAAAAGATATGCAATCCTAATTTCTTTTTTTTTAAAAAAAAAAAGATAACTCACCAAAAGTGATAATCATAGCCGCATCATATACCAATTTAGCAGAATGAAAAGCAAGTTTTGGTATATTATTAAAATTTTCAAGCGGAGGTATCGACCATACTAGAGTAGTAATATCCAACATAGCAATTGTTTCTTTAGATGGTATACCGTATGGTATGTCATCATTATAGTACAATCCTCCGTAGACAATAATTTTACTGGAGCCTAAACATAATATAAAATTTTAAAGTTATTCTTTTTTCCGTATGAGAGATGAGAAATAAAAAAAAATAAATTACCTAATAAAACGGCTGTATGACCCATTCTAGGTCCTGGCATAGTTTCTGCAACTTCAGCTGTAGCTGTCTAGAAATATGATGATTTTATTTTAGCAAAAGGTTGCATTTAAATGGTATATTTAATATTTTTTACAAACCTTCAAAGACCATTTATCCCCAATAGTATCGTATTGGTAAATCTATTGTGAAAAATAACTCATTAGACATAATTTCTAAGTATTTATAAATTTACACAATAAAAACACATACCTCGGTCATTGGGGAAAAATTATTACGATCTACTTTACCACCAATATAATAAATAGTTCCATCATTAAGAAATGTTGCTGTATAATAGATTCTACCAACAGGAGAATTAACCAAGCTACCGACACTCCAACTCAAGTTAATAGTATCTAATATATCTAAACTATTAACAAATATGATATTATCGCCAGAACCTACGTGGCCACCAAATATATAAATTTTTCCTTCAATACTAACAGCAGAATTCATTCCTTGACGTGGTTGTGGAGTTTTTCCTTGAATTATTGGTACACTTATTACATTTGTTTTAATATCAAATTTATATACATAATTCAAATTTGCTTCATCTAAATGTACACCTCCCAATATAAATATTGAATCAAGACTAATGCCATTTGAACTTGCAGTGTGCCATGATGTCAACGTTAGATTTGCTCCTAGACTCACTAAATCTGTCCATGTAAACTTCAATTCTTTTACATCGAGGTAAAAAACATCACTTGTGGGTTGTGATTGGTTAAATTTATATCCTCCAATATAGTATATTTTATCTTCAATAATAACTGCTGCTTGCCCTACTCGAGGCTCTGGTACGTAATTCTGTCCAAATCCTAATAAAAATAACTGATTTAATACGAAAATTAATAAAATTTTGTAAATCATTGCTGAGTTTTTGGGTGTGGACATCAGGAATGAAAAAATTTGAGAAATTTTCAAAATTAATTTACACATGGAGAAAACGTTGTATTAAACAATTTCCCTCCGCGTTCGCTAATGTCGTGTTCAACATGTGCGTCGAGAATTATATCGCGGTCCGCTATAAAAAAGAGTCTCGCCGTAAAAATTATTAAATTTAAATGTCACAATAATAATTAAAAAATCAGAACCTTTATTTGTATGACAAATAATTAATAATTTTACATAATAGTTAACTACGAATATTATTATTCCGTATAAATCCTAATCTCTCACCCCTTATGCATACTCAACATTTTAACTCAGTTCCCAACTATATAATATAAAGTTCTGATGTCGCTTAAAGTATAAAAAATACTTTAAATTAATAAATAAATAAATAAATAAATAAATAAATTGATTATGTCTCACAGTCCAAGCAAATAAACTCCCTCATTCCATTTATAGCTTATAGCTTGTCTTGTGATTTTATAAATTTGGTCTAGAACTATATTCGCATCAGTCATTTTTTTTAAAAAAAAGATTCTTTAGAAATTCTAATTATACTTGTAAAATCATGAAATTGACAAGTTTATTAGGCGGACGTCGTCGTAGTGAACCTAAACACCTTTTAGGAATAAAATTTTTTACAATGATTATGCTCATAGCTTGTTTGACAGGTTATCTCGCTGTTTTAATAATTGATGTAAACCAAGGTGCTTCAATTATTGTCACTTCAAATGCTAATGTTGACGGCGTTCGACCTCCAAGTAATAAAGAATGAAATGTTAATGTTTTGATTATAAATTATGAAATAACATTTACTTATATAAACATGATTTTTTATTATTATTATAGATTTGCATTTTAGTGGTGTTTATAATGCTAGTATCAGTGGATGTATTGAAGCTCGTAGTAAGTCATTTAAAAAGAAAGTTGCCATAAATTAATTGCCTACTTTAACAAAATAATTGATCTATCACTTAGTGGTGAATCAAGAGCTTGTTCCAGTAGATTGCTTAGGAGACATGAAACAATCATATGATGAGAAATCAAAAAAATTTTTGATAGATTATCAACCATCAAAGGATGTTTATTTTAGTAAGGGTTCATTATATTTTATAATTCTGCACTTTGTTGTTTTTGAAGAAATTACACTTGAAAACCCGTGGGAGATGTTTTTAAAGGCTTATGATTCAGGTATTGTATGATCAAAAAAGAGGCTGATAACCTTGATTTAATATATTACTTGATTCTGGCCAGTATTGAATGTATCTTAATTTTAAATATTAGAACGTGACTTTTACTATCAAAATCCAAGTGATGATGTTGATGAGATGATTTTTTCAATGAACACATATAATATAGCGCCAAACCAGGTACTGTATATGCAGAATTACTTTACGTATGGTAAAATATCACATTAATTTACTCTTGACCTTTTTTGTAGGGCTACAAATTTACGTATTCAAATATAATTAGAGAAGCTATAGTACCAAGTTGGATGAATGATTTTGGAGTTCCTCCAACATATGAACAAAAACCATACATCACATCCAATTTAAGTAAGTAAATAATTTTTTTTCTTTTAATTATATTACTATAACTATTAGTATTTTTTTTTCAGTTGGAGGCCCATTACAAAACAAAAATTCGGATGGTTTGCTACAATTTACTATACAACCTAAGTATATCAATACTATTCAATTAAATAGAGAAGTTAGGTTTGTATCGTTTGTTTCAGTCTAATTGTAATTTTATTCTTATTTTTACTAATTATAAGTCAAATAATAAAATACGTTATTTAAAAGAACACGTACAGTAAGTATTTATTAGATATTATAATCAATCTTACTTATAAATCTATTAATCGAATATCGTCGTAAAGTACTTAGGGAGTCTGGGTTTAATAGGTGGTGCGTGGGGATTAGCGGCAGCAATTTATACATTTCTTTTTGGTAAGTTTTATCGATATCTATTTTATCTCATATTTCCTTCTTTTTATTTTCTATTTAGATAAAAGATCTATATTAAATCGTTTCTTTTCATCTTTACAGGCGCGAAAACCTTACAACCATGGGGAATAGTACAATCGTACTGCTGCGGATTTTCTCGTTTGACACGAAATATGCTTAAAGATTCCCTACCAAAAATTCCATTTTCCGATGATCCTAACACTAAAGGCCATCAAATAAATTCTCTTTCTTTAACCGAGCAAAATAAATTATTACTATCGAGACTTAATAATTTAGAATTATTTTTACAAGAATATGTTGTTGATGTCCAATATTTAGATAGAATTCGTGATAACATAAACACAGCAAATAATACTGGAGATAATCAAAATACGAATTCAGAACCTTCTACACTTGGAACCATATCATCACAACAATAAAATGAAAATTTACAATGCCACCAAATTTAATCCATTCCACACCACAATCAAATATAACTTATGGATACAGCACATGATGAACCACTCAACAATAACGATAGTATAATTTATTATTTAATATTGTATAGCACTTTTTGAATAATTGTATGTGTCATTTTTTTTTTTAATTTTGGCTGAAAAAAAATCATGTGATTTAAGTATTGTACAATGCTACAATTATGCATTTAATTAATTTTGTCCACTACAACAAAATTACAAAGGGGCTTCGGCTCAACAAATTCAATTTTAATCAAATTTCTTATGAATCAATTTTTTTTTTTATTATATTTATTTATAAAAAATGCACCATTTATTTATTCCATAAATGAAATAAAAATTTTAATTTGCTAGTTTCACGATCGATATTTTTATGTAATATGATGTACATTTATTTGTAATCCGTATACATTGTTACATAATTAGTTGCTCAGGATCCTGATCACTGCATTACATTTAGACAAACACGAAAATTAAATTTATTTCCACGTGACCTGAATTCAGTTACGATAAAAATAACGTCCTTTGTTGCAAGAATATTAATTTATATTAGTCTTTATATTATATGTTTTGTTTATTATCCTTACCATAGATTATACAATTAATTTATTAAGTGAACTGTCATATACCAGCTCTCATTTCAACCACTCACTCAAGAAATAAGAATATTCCAAGCTTGTATTAAAATATTTTTGCTCAATAATTAATCATTTTCCTAAATTCATTATTTATAAGAAAAATAAGAGTAAGAATATCCTAAATAACTTCCACACATTACATATCCCGCTCAGATTCTTTCGTGTACTGGCGAATGATCCTCTTAGTATCACTCAGACTGCCGTGACCTCCATGCAGGGGAAATATAGTTAACGTTCTCGTGAAGGGCCACACATCTACACACATAAAGTTATCTTTTTGTTTTGAAGAATTTCTATTGGAATTTTATTATAAATAATAAAGTTAATTGATGTTTATGTATCATTGTTTCACGATTCAAACAATCCAACAATCCGAAAAAAATAAACACCCCTATCTTTATTTAATTCATTATAATATTACCAATTATAGCACATAGTTCATTTGTTTTTATAAATTTGGCTTAGAATCATATTCGTATCAATTACTAATTTTTTTTTTAAAAAAAAAATAATTAGAATCCTAATTATACTTGTAAAATCATGATATTGACAAATTTATTAGGCGGAAATCGTCGTAGCGAACCTAAACATCTTTTGGGATTAAAAATTTTTACAATGATCATGCTCATATCTGGTTTGACAGGTTATCTCGCTGTTTTAATAGTTGATGTAAACCAAGATGCTCCAATTATAATAACTTCTTATGTTAATGTTGATGGCGTTCGAGCTCCAAGTAATAAAGAATGAAATTTTAATGTTATTTTTATAAATTATAAAATTACTTAAAGAAATTATTATTATAGATTTGCATTTTGGTGGTGTTTATAATTCTAGTGTTTCCTGTCAAGAAGTTCATAGTAAGTCATTTAAAAATAACTGAAGCTGTCATAATTAATTGTTTACATTAATAAAAAAACCAATCTATCTATCACTTAGTGGTGAATGATATGCTTGCACCACCAGTAGATTGCTTAGAAGACACAAAACTATATTACGATGAGAATATAAAACACTATATTATAAGTTACGAACCAACAAAAAGTGTTTTTTTCAGTAAGAAATCATTATATTCTGTAACTTTGAAATTTGTTATTAATGAAGAACTTACACTTGAAAAACCTTGGGATATGTCGTTATTGGCTTATGATCCAGGTATCTTATGATCAAAAAGAGGTTAATAACCTTAATTCGATATATTATTTAATTCCGGCCAGAATTAATATAATACTCAATTATTTTAATTTTAAATATAATATTAGAAAAAGACTTTTTTTATCAAGGAATAAGTGGCTCTGTTGAAGAAGCAATTTTTACGTTGAACTCATATTCAATAATGCCTAGTCAGGTATGTAGAATTATTAAAAATATCACATTAAATTTATTCACAACTTTCTTTTTTGTAGGATTACAGATTTACTTATTCTAATATAATTAGAGAAGTTATAGTACCAAGTTGGATGAATGATTTTGGTGTTCCTCCAAAATATGAACGAAAACCATATATCTTATCTGACTTAGGTAATTAAATTTTTTTCTTTTTTTTAATTTACATTTACTACAATTTTTTTTTTTCAGTTGGAAACCCAATAGTACAAGACAATACTTCAGATTTGATTATAAGTTTTACTATACAACCTAAGTATTATAATACCATTCAAATAGATAAAGAACTCAGGTTTGTATCGTTTGTTTTGCACTATAATTGTAATCTGCAAATCGTACTAACTGAATAAATTAAATTAATATTTTAAAAGAACACATACAGTAAGTATTTATTAAATGTTTTAATCAATTTTATTTAAAAAGATTATTAATTTAAACATTCATCATACAGTACTTAGGAGGTTTGGGTTTAATAGGTGGTGCGTGGGGATTAGCTGCAGCAATTTATGCATTTCTTTTTGGTAAGCTTTATCGTTATTCATTTTATCTCGCATTTTGTTTATTTATTTATCGACATAAAAAATTTAAATTAATCTTTTCTTTGCTTCTTTACAGGCGCGAACATCTTACAACCATGGGGAGCCGTACAATCGCATTGTTGCGGATTTTCTCGTTTGACACAAAAAAAGCTTAAAGATTCCCTACCGATTATTCCATTTTCCGATGATCCTAGTAGTACTAAAGATCTTTCTTTAGCCGAGCAAAATAAATTGTTTCTAACGAGACTTAATAGTTTAGAGTTATTTCTACAAGAATACGTCGTTGATGTACAATATTTAGATAGAATTCGTGATAATGTAGACACAACGAATAATACGGATGATAATCAAAATACGAATTCAGCATCTTCTACTACATCTGAGACCATATCATCACAGCAACAAAATGAAAATTTAGCGATTAAAATGCCACCAAATTTAACTCAAACATTGACAGATGATTCTACACCACAATCAAATAAAACTTATGCTGCCGATGCACCACATGATGATATTTCGTAATAAACTACTCAACAATTATAATTTATTATTTAGCATTTTTTATTAATCTTACGTGTTATTTTTTAATTTTGCTAAAACAAGAAATTCTTATTATTTATGTAATGCAAAAAATGTTTACCTATTTATTTTTACACCTCACAGCGAAAGGGGCTTCGGGTCAACAAATCAACTTTAATCTTCTATAATAGTCAAATGCTTATTAACTTATTTGAAAATTTTTTTATCATAACTATTTATTAATAAAGAAGTGTGACATTTTCCCATAAATTAATAATTTAACTTTACGGCGTTTGCGGACAGATTACAGTCAGGCTAACATGCATTTGTTACTACGCAAACTCTAGATTGTTACGTTGTTCAGGGTCCTGGACATTTAGAAAACACGAAATTAATGCATAGAACGAAATTAAAAAGAACGAAATTAAAAAGAACGAAATTAAATAGAGTATATCAGAGGGATTTGTTTGAAAATTTATGTTGCACAAATACATATAGGGCGCAGTAAGATCGTTAAAAAATTTGATTTTTTATCTAGTCATTATTTTGACAATATTTCTTTTGGTAAATATGATTTTTGATGACGCTGATATAATGTTTGACATGAGATCTCTCCTGCAATAACTTTAGGATTTTTTTGCAGAAATTGGAAGTATAGTTGCTCATAATCGTTTAAGTATAAAAAGTTCCTATATAATTAATTATATGTTGCGAAAAAGATACAAATTTCATTAGATTAAATCACTGATCCTTCTATGATTGGCACTATCTTTATATTAAAAATCGGGGTGAAATTTAACGTTTCGTAGGTCGACAATAACACAAACACTATAATTGCGAAAGCTTATTTATATTTTGTAAAATCAATACCATATATGTAAAAAATTCCAAGGAAAAGGAGTACGCTAAAAAGTTGCATGTTTATTATTGCAAAAAAGAAAGATCCGTTTAAAAAATCCTATCCGGATAACCGTAAATGACGGATATCCGTTCACAGATACGGATTGCGGATGAACGGGTTGAAACACTATGCTGTGTTATGAATTTTATGACATATAATTAAGTTTTAATAGCTTAGTGTTTACCAATCTCGTGAAAAACGCAAAATAAAAGCCAACGGATGATAAACGGATACGGATGAGAGGATTGGAGGATATCCGTAACGGATCATCCGGATTATCCGTATCACTAACGGATTACCCGCGCGAACTTTCTAATTTCGTTAGATCCTTCGGTTCTTTGATTACCTGGCTTCGGAAATAATGGTTAGGTTAACTTTATTTATTTTTTTTTTTTTCGTTACTTTTTTTTGTTTCTTTTCACTAATTTCGTTTTTCTTTTTTAGATCCTTCGGTTCTTGGTTCTTCGGCCACTGAAACTTTAGAGTAAACCTCCATATATTTAGATTATTAAAGGGTATCCGGATGGATCCGTTAGGATATCCGGATTGTATTTTATTAAACGGATAGGATTGACGGATAACGGATTATCCGCGGGTTGAAACACTAACACAGCAGAATGTATGGTAAATATGGAGTTTTACATCAAATTTCGCGATAATGACGGATTGGAAATGAATCAAATAAAAAGCTTTAATAAATATTTATCGACTCCTGAATACTTTTTATAAATGTTATTATATTCAAAAATCTGTGTGCTGATTCAGGAGATGATTTCATTCACTAAAGGATGCCACAAAAATATAAGCCCAATCTATGTAATGTAAAGTTTTTAACTGTCTGAAACTAATAAGAAAATAATTAATTTATATCATTCTCTTCAATGGGTCCACCTTGGATGAATTGAGCAGAATTCTCCAATGATTGGCATAGCATATATAATGATGTTGATAACTATTTACATGATTAAAATTTTATCATCTTCAATTTAATAGTCTCTCAAAACCATTCTCATAGGATTCAGAAAGGATCTTATTACCATTCATTAGCAAATAGAATTATCAAAGTGCATCTCTCTATGTCTCACATGAGCTTATTAAAAGTTCCTTTATTATAATAATACTTTAAGTTCGTTCATAACCCAGTGATTGTTTCTTCTTCATGATTGCACGTAATAATATTGGCTTGAGTCCCATATCTGTAACATATGCAACTGGTAATTTTTTAAATGATAATAACATTGGCACGTGCATTAATCTTTTCTGATATTTAATAGCTTCATGTTTTAAAATGGTTTCACAATTGGATTAATTTCACTAGCTTCTTTACAGATAGTGGGTTATGCTTCTGTGATGTGAGACGTACCCATGCCTCATTTATTAGAAAAGCTGGTAATTTTGCTAGTAAGTCAGAATATGCCTGATTAAATACCATTATATATTTATACATTGTGCAAAAATTGGAATTCCATGGAAATCCAAAATTACTGCATCATTAGCATGATGCATCTAGGAAAATCTGTTAGAAACACTAACGCCAATCAAGAAAAAAAACACATCATTTTGGACAAGCGGAAATTTGCCAGGAAATTTTTTTATTAATATTATGATACATAAAATTACATACATAGTCATTTTACCCAAAGCGGAGTAATCTCTGTAATATTCTTTTTTTGTTTTCTTCACCATTGATCGTAAGAGTAACTGTGAATTTCCCGCCATCATCTATATCTATCTAAAGTAAAAAACTGTCAGTTGATGGAGATGTCTATTGTAATAATGTATATTAATGTATATTGACCAAACCTTGCAATAATGTTTAACAAGTAAATTGTATCCTTCTAGACTTCATGGCTTTTCATGAAGAAATATACAATTAATCTTTATTTTAACACTAACTTCATCCTATGTAAATAAAGAACTGAAATTTACCTGTGCGATCATCAATTTCAACTCTTCAATAATCCTTCACTATACTAAATAATCCTCCATGTACATAAGAATATTGAATCTTTAGCACAAGAATGTTTAAACCTAATCAATACTAACCTTAGGATCAAAGAAATCTGACTCTTTCCACATAAATCTATCTTCTAATTCGCCTAAAATATCAGCACGATAAGTTTCTAATGTAACAGATTCTGTCTTTAATTGGTCGAGCATCGAGAACACATAAAATGAACGACCTCATCACAAATTAAGTCTTGAAATGTGGGTTTATCCAAAGAAATCCATGTATGAATTTCATTTGCCTGAAGGCGATCCATGGAATTGGTCGCTTGATCGTACCACAATGACATAAGGAAATATACCAAGAATTTCGATGCTTTTCAAACCATCAATGTCGTCGTAGATACCAGTTTATCTGATGATGCACCTACCTTAATATTACATGGCTTCCAATCAAGATTTTTTATCATATTTGAATATTCGTGAAGCGTCATGCTACTAGTGGGAAAGATATTGAAGTGCCATAAATGTTGTAAGTCCGAAGGAAACCTAGTCTTCATTTTCTTAGTGTAGACGATAGCAAGTCCATCAGGAAGGACTGTCCCCGGAGAAAGAAAATAACAAGGAGATTCCGGACCTAGTAACCGTCGACTCGGAACATTGTGTCTGCTGTTTAGAGGTACGAAACTTGAACAGCCAGGCACTACAAAGCCATCCTTCGTAGTTTGGTAGAACTTCACAATATTTTCATCTAATTTGTATTCTCCTTTGAGGGGTCCTTGTGACAAGGCATTTATTCGGTGAAGTGGCCAATGTAATATTGTGTATTTTTCACCTACTTCCGGAGGACCAGTTCCGGCGGGAACACGATAATATTTCATAGAGGAGCTTTCCGTGATAGGTTGTGGAACTAGTTGTGGAAGTTGTTCAGATTATGGAAATTGTTCAAGTTATGGAAGTTGTTCAAGTTGTGGAAGTGATTTTATTGTGGAAATCACCTGACATGTCTGTGTGACATAAGAACCATTGTTTTTCGACACCGGGGTGGCGCTGTCATAATGGCGGTGTTCACGATTTTAGTTAGATTATAGCTTGTATCGTGACCTCGTTCACGTGGAATCTAAAAATGTTAACATTAATGAATAATGATCAAATTATAATAATAAAATAATAAAATTGAATTGTATAATGTATATATTTAATACTTTTAAATGAAAATTTATAATGTAATTTATTTCATAGATTATTTAAATAAAGTGTTAACGTCGAAACTATTTTCAAAATAAAATATCAAAGAAATTTTTTAGAAGTATCTGTAATAAGAAGTTACAGCCAAATACTTCTTGCCAAACGGTGGTAGCATTTCTTCAAGCAAATGACCGTAACTTTCTCAGAAAACAGAAGTTATGACATGAAAGGTGGACGAGATTTGTGGACTCTGTTAAATAAGTTAAGAGAAAAACTTTTCGTCTTTGCAGTTTGGAGGAAGTATTAGCGAGATATGGCTTTGAGAGTGAATTACTCCACCTATTCACGAAATTTGGGACGATGATGATAACTTTATGATTTTTTATTCGGACTTGAAAATTATGGAACATTAGTTTTAGGTATTTTGGAATCAATTCGCAGCGAATATAAAATCATTGGCGATGAAAGATCCGGGCGGAAAAGCACCATGATCTCATCTAACAAGAGCCGGGAAACTTCAAAAGCAGCAGTCCCTATATTTTCAGAATTTATTTGTATTTCAACTTGTTCTAATATAAATATTAGCAATTTTAGTAAAATTTAATAAAGATTTAGGATAACAAATTATTTTCATACCTGAATTTTGATCTTGATCATCTTCATTATCAATTATTTGTATTATTATTTGAAAAGTTTCATTATAAGAAATCTGCTATGATACTGAATTGAATTTGAAGTACAATTGATAATTTGCCAATGCTATTGCTTCATCATATCCAATTTGAATCGCTTCTTTAATGTCATCATCAGATGGCCAAGTACGTAAACATTCAATAGCCTAAAATATTAAATAGTGTAATATTAATTAAACTTTTATTTTAATTGATATAGATTTCTACCTGCAGCTGATGTCCGATCTCTTGATGTATCAATTAATCCAGCACGTGGTATCTTAACTCGTACATAACACGTTTTTGAATTTTATAAAATTCATAAAAGTTAAAATCTGCTAATATTTGATGTGGGCATACGATATATCAAAAATATGTTCAGTTGCCTCAGTTCCATGATCCCATAAAAATAAAGGATAATTAGGATCATAGTAATTTCGATGAACTAAAATTAGTATTAATAAGGATTCTGCCATGCTAATAAAGATTTCAAAACTTCGAATAAAAATAATACTACGTTGCATATCATACCATTTTGATGAATGAATTGTACTACAACGTTTAATATAATCTTTCCAGATTTCAAGGAAAAAGAATGCACGCATAACCATTAACCATTCGAATCCTTGCTTTATGATCTATTTTTCGGTTGAGATAAGCATCACATAATTCACCTATTTATTAAAAATAAATAAATTAATCTTAAATAATTTTACTTTTATTTAAATTTAATAACTTATCAAGAAATGCTAATTTTTTTTTTTTGATTTTATAATTGGCTTAAATAAGTGAACAAACAGTCCAACCATATTAGAAGGAATATTGTTTGTTTCAGTTATTTGCAACAAAAGTTTCTGAATAAAACATTCTATAAGCGGCGCTATCGTCTTGTTTGTCACATTAATAACATCATGTTTTAGTAAAACATGATCTTGTATCAATTGAAAAAGTTGATCGTATCACGCGGTATCTATTCCTAGTGAAAGAAGCCTTACTCCAGGAGTAAATAGTTGATTTCGCGCTGTCTTCTTAGCGTGTTTTGGATCTTGAATACGTACTAATGGTTTTTCGTTAATAATAGGTACTTTTAAATGCACATTATAAAATGAATCACCAAATGTAAAATATGTTGATGCAGAATTTATAATTTGTGTTTGAGCATTAAATTCTGAACATGCTCCATCAGCTCCCATGCTGAAAATATTGGGTTTGGAATTCTGATTACGAAATTGGAGTCTGCATTTACCTATTATGAGAAAGAAGAAATTAATTAATAATGTGCAAATTTTTATTTAATGGTAAAGTTGTTGTCTAGTGTTAAAGAATTTTAGAGAGGGCTTTTTTTACTGTATGTATTTTTTGAGAGTACTTTTTTTTAGAGAAAGCTGTTGCATATATATATGTTAAGAGTATATATAATTGATGATGTGCGGAGCTTACGCCTATTGCATCGATATTAATACACTAATATATTAGGAAAAAAGTGGCTTGTGATTAACTATTTGGTACAATAGATTGGCGTAAATTTATGTCCGACATGATTATTTTAAATAATTTTATTGTATTATGATGAGAAGATTTTTGCATGATGTTAATCTATAGAATAAATTTTATTGGGCATCCCTATAGGATCATGTTATTTAATTTCCGCTCAATATTGCTAACGCATTACGTCATTTACCAAATATCATTTACATTAGTTTAGCTTAATACTGTACAACAATTTGAAATGCTGATACTTAGTATTATCTATTGAATATAAATGTGCAATTATTAAA
>QZLH01000391.1:26803-37866 GCA_003833135.1 Oehlia diaphana | reverse complement strand
TGATCCGATTTGTCAATAGTAAAGCTAAATTACCTCCAAAAGACAAAATTACAATTAATTTAGAAGGAAATAAATATGATGATACTCTTGGAAAAATTGGAACAATCTTACAAGAAATATTTACAACAGTTCCCAAAGAAGAACGTCAAGTCAAGAATATTAAAGGGCGTGTAATTTCAGATGTAGTTTATCCTGGAAAATTATTTGCTGCTGCATGTACTGATAAATTCCTTGTTCCAAACATTATAATGTCATTATACTTGAACCATGGATGTCATCCTTTATCATGGCAAATATTAATATGTACAGCTTCTACAACTATGGAAGAACTCGCAATTTTCATTAAAAGATGTTTCTTTGCAAATAAAAATGGATACAAAGGAACCTTATTCTGTCTTACTAACATAGAGTTATTAGATTTTGAATTACAATATAATTTAGTTAACCTCATTAAGTCTATGCGTGAACATAATGATGAATTTCTACTAGCACTAATTTGTTATCGTGAACAAGAACTACCTCATCATATTTTAGATCAATTTTCACAAGACGTTCATGCAACAAATGGATTAAGTGGTGAAGCAATGAAAACCCTTTATCGTGAATTATGTCCAAATGTCATGAGCATTTCTTCAGAATTGTCTGGACAGGGTAAAACTGAATATATTAGACAATATAGCTCTTCAAAAAATCTAACACCAAAAACCTTTCTTATTAGTGATGGAATTGATTTCGGAACGCTTGTTCATAGACTTAAAGAATTTAATTTGCGACCATTTGAAAGTGTGCATTTTAATATCATATCGGCTGATCGCCCCGAGGACGTTAATATGCTATTATTTGAACTTTTAACCTTAAGAGTTGTATTTTGTAATATGGATATCGCATTTCTTCCAAACACTCATATATTTATTGAGGTAGCTTCTACAATAAGACAACATTTGCTTGAATCTCTACCCATCGCAGGATATCTTCGCCAAACACATTTAAATTGGAATATAGAAAATTTAACTGTTTCACAAGAAATTAATAGTCCAATTCAAGTTGTTTGTTATTATTTGAAAGCACTTAGTGAAAAAGTTGCAATAAATGATCAGAATATTCATTCCAGAAGTGTAGAGGGAACTCTAGATTTACAACCATTACCTGCTAATGAATGCAGAAAGTTAATTAAAGATTATCTATTTGTAAAGAATAATAAGGATATGAAAGACGAAAGAGAAATTTCATCATTTAGATTTGTCGAAATATTTGTTAACGTAATTGCTGATCAGTTAGTTAGACTATCATTAAGTTCTTATTTCAAAGTTGAAAATTTAAAACTTATGGTGGATAAAGAAAATATACATAGAACACTCGTTCAAACATTATTAAGCGTATCAAAAGATTTTGCCACTAAATCTATTGCAACTAAAGCAGCACAAAAAGAAAATATTTCAACTCCTGATGATGAAAATGCTGCTCTCGGTACCATAGTACAATGGGATGATTCAAATCATTTGTTGGTATTTTTTTTGTCTCAAACACCAGATTCGATCTGTGCATTATACAGAGACAAGAAAAAAGTTCCACAAAATGTGAAAACTTTATTACAAAGTAAAATTATTGGAGATAAGAAACTTTGGGATTTAGATGACTATCGTAATATGGATTCTAAAGATTTATTATCCACTTTGGAAAATTTAGCAAGAAAAACTATACATAAAATTGATTACCCTCAATATGCTCTTTCTGCCGATAATTTAATTAAAATGGCTCTTATTCTCTTAAGAGTTCGTGCTAATATTCCTGTAATTGTATGCGGTGAAGCTGGATGTGGAAAAACAAGTTTAATAGGATTTTTATCTAAAGTTGTTGAAGTAAAATTTTGTGCATTGAATCTTCATGCTGGTATTACAGAAGAAATTATTTTACTTTTTATGAAAGAATCTCTAAAAGAAGCTGATAAAGGAGAAACTTGGTTATTCTTTGATGAAATTAACACATGTAATCATATTGGATTACTAGCTGATTTGATCGCTCATAGAATGTTAAATGGAAAACCAATTCATCACAATATTCGACTTTTTGCAGCATGTAATCCATATCGTATACGTACCAAAACAGCAACAGAAGCAGGATTATTAAAACCTAAAGAATCACGATTTCAAGAAAAAAGTAAACTTGTTTATCAAGTTAATCCATTACCTGATCAAATATTAGATTATGTCTGGGATTATGGTATTCTTAAACCTGTAGAAGAAATAAAATATATTGAAATTATGGTGAAAGAACTACTTAAAGATCTTGGTCATAAAGCATTATTGGAATGTTTATTTATTTCTCAAGATTTTATAAGAAGAACTGAAGAATCCTATAGCGTTAGTTTACGTGATGTTAAGCGTGCTATTAAGCTTGTTAAATTCTTTATTAATACTTTAAAAGATCGACCTCCGATTAAGAAATATGGAAAAATTATAAAATATCCTTTACCTAGTGACATTACAAATAATGTACGTTCTTATATACTTGCATTAGGATTATGTTATCAATCAAGGCTATATGAACAGCGATTAAGAAAAGAATATAGAAGAGTGATGAGCGAAATTTTGAAGAAGCATGAATTTAATATTACTGAAGAGAGATTTGACAGAATTATAAGAGAAGAACAGGAAAATTATATTAACAGAATGCAATGTCCACCTAATACGGCAAAGAATGAAGCTTTGCTAGAAAACGTATTAGTTATGATTGTATGCATTTTGACCAAAATACCTTGCTTTATAATTGGAGCATCTGGAACATCAAAATCTTTAGCTATTAGACTTATAAATCAAAATCTTCGAGGAGTAGATTCAAATGATGAATATTTTAGAAGCTTACCTCATGTATATTTAATTTCACATCAAGGTTCATCATCTTTAACTTCTGAAGGTATTCACAAAGTATTTGAAAAAGCAGTGAATTATCAAAAAACAAGTTCTGACGAATTTCCTCTTCTCAGTGTCGTATTACTTGATGGGGGTATGTATGAAAGATTTTTTAAACCTTAACTATTAAAAATTTTACAATTTTCACTTATTTGTTAATTTTTTTTTTTAGTGGGATTGGCTGAAACCAGTCCGTTTAACCCATTAAAAGTATTACATTCACTACTTGAACCGAGTTATCCTAATACTGAACCGACGGTTTCTTGTGTAGCCATTTCGAATTGGAGATTAGATAATAGTAAAAGTAGTAGAGCATTATTAGTTCAAAGACCCAAATTTGAATTAAATGATTTAACAGAAACAGCGTCACGATTACTTATAAAAAATGAGAATTCACCAATAAAAAAGGTATCATTGCAATTATTAGCACAATCATATTTAAATTACGAACAAAGAGGACAAAAATTATCTAATTTTCATGGATTAAGAGATTACTATTCTTTAGTAAAAAGTTTATCACAATATAATAGTTTGACACCGGAAAATATACATTTGGCATTAACGAGAAATTTTGGAGGTATAGGCAATATTGAAGAATTAGTGAAAGATTATTTCGGTGTAGTAATAAGAAATTTTAATTCATCAAAGGAATATGACTATAAACCTATACCAATTTGGGATTTAATTAATGCGAATCTAGAAGATAAAGATGCGAGACATTTAATGGTTATAGGTAAAAGTGATAGCATTGTTAACTTATTAAATTATCAACTAAGAAAAAAGGGTCTAGATCCTATCGTAATACTTGGATCTCAATTTCCTGAAGATCAAGATAATTATTCTTATAGTGTTTTAAACAGAATTATGATGTGCGTCGAAACCGGTAGACCATTAATTTTAAAAGATTTAGAAATTATTTATGGTCAGTTTCTTTTTTTTCATTTTTGTTTTTTATAAAAAAAAATATATATATATATTTAACTTTCCTCTCCTTTCAAATAAATAGGAAATTTATACGATTTATGGAACCAAAATTACATCGTTGTTGGTAGCGAAGAAAATCCAAAATTTTATGCCAGAGTAGCACTTGGAGCATATCCAAATCCATTGTTATATGTAGCTCCAACATTTAAGTGTATATTAGTGATGGATGAAAGTAAATTAGAAAAAGCCGATCCACCTTTACTCAATAGATTTGAAAAACAGAGAATGACCATGAATGATGCGTTAATGCCGCAAGAACAAGATTTGGTGGAAACCCTTAAAGAATGGGCAGGGTTAATTTCCACCGTTAAGTTAAGAGGATTTAAACAAGAAGATTTATTTATTGGATTCGATAAGAATGAAACTTTACAAAGTTTGGTTATCGACGTGAAAAAGAGCTTTCCTGAAGCGGATGAGGAGGAGGTATTGATTAAATGTAAGGAAAAATTAATTAGTATTGCGTCATCTGATGGTATGATTAGAGCCGAACAATCAAATTTAAATTTAGAGGAAGTTAAATATTGGAAAAATGTTTATTTCAACAATCAACATCATAATAATTTAATCGATCATATTCAATATCGACTTAAAAATTTCGTTCACGAAGAAAATACTCTTAATCAGGAAGAAATCGTTAACGATGAAGGGTTGCAGATTATAATCAATACGTTTTCAAATATTAATACAGATGTTAAAACATGTTTGCAATATCAAATTAGTTGCCAAGTAGATAAATTATCAACATTCAAAACCGAATCACAATTTCAAAATAGAATTAAATATTTTTGGACTAAATCTCAAGATGAAATGTTATTATTGCAATGTGATGTCACTACGATTAATGCAAGATGTATTAAATTAGCTAAATTCTTGATTGAACAATTTCGTAATGAATACTTACAGAAAAAGAGACGACAATTACAACTATCATCATCGAAACAAAAGGATATGCAGCAGCTTCCTATTAAACATGTGTGTATTATCTTACATATTCATAGAGAATTAGGAAGTTCTTCAGAGTTATTTGATTTCATGTGTGGATGGGACAAAATTACAATAGAAACTTTATTACCGCAAGAAAGGAATTTATCAATACTTTTGCATGAAAGTTTATCAGATTTAATATTAAGCAGTACATATCCATTTGAAGTAATCTTAAAACAAGAATTATTATGGTGTTTACTATGTATAAAATATCCTTCCAACATCAAATCAGTAGAACATCATATTAAGATGCTTAATGAAAAAATTTGTGAAAATCCTATATTGGTTAATTTTTTAAAGACCAGAACTTTAGAATGGTTAATAGAAAATCCTAATAATACGAATTGGCAATATAAAATAGCATCTAATAAGGAATTATTATACTCTTATTCTTCCTTTGTTAACGCACTCTTGGCTCATATTAGGAGTATTGTACGTAAACCTATCGCAAAATGGTTATATGCTCTCGAGAAATATGCGGTAATTCATACTATAATTTTCTTGTATAATAAAAGCCTCACTACAAAAAGTCCCGCAGAATTCATGATGGAAGGTGTGGAAGATTATGATGAAACCATAATTTACGATGATGCCTATTTATTAGAATTTTGGAATAATCTGGTTGACGATAAAAATATAATTTCAATAGAGGAATTAATAGACGATCCATCACCAGATAGTTATGAAATGGCACATGGGATATATGAATTAGAATTTCCATTTTCATATTATATAATGAAAAAAATCAATGATTCAAGAAGAGTATATGAAGAAGAATTATCATTATTATTTAATGATGCAGATAATGTTGATAAAAAAACGGGAAAATTATATTCTTACAAAATAGAAGAATACAATAAGAAATTTATTAAAAACATTGGAGAAATTCCTATAATTAAAAATTCTCCTATCGTTAATTATCCTGAAAAATATTTCAAAGATTTTATTAACGTTATATTATCTAGTAATGAAGCTAGTAGTAGTAGTGAAGTAGGAGAAAAGGATAGAAAATCTGATGAGGAATTATTAAAACTTATTTTTGAAAGAAGGTTAAGTGCTTCCGATAATGATATTTTAAATCCTGTTAGATTACATTTATGCTGGTGGGAAAATTCATCATCTATTCTCGCCGAACTTACTTTAGCCCAAATTAGTCCTCATGTTATTAAACAATTTGATACTGAGACTGATGAAAATAAATTATTGGAGATAGAATTTGAAAAACACCTCGTTGAACAAGTAATCAGAGATCTTTTAAATAGAATCATATATCCGAAAGAAGAAGAAAAGAAAAGATATGGAGATAGGTTAATAATTAAAAGATGGCAATATGAAGTGACAAAAGTAATATCACTATGTGAAAAGATCAATGTCACTCCTGAATTATATTCATTACGCTTACTTAGAATTTGTAATGATTTATTAATTACAAAATTGATCCCATTAGATGATATGAAACAAATTATTAGATACGCTCAACAAAATATGATTTCTTCTGATGAAGTTATTTCAAAAGAGTTTGTTGACGTTGTTATGACTATATTAATTAAACTTGAGCCTAATGAAAAGAATTTGATTCCGAGACGTCTATTTATTTTAAGATGTCTTGATATACTTGCTTTAACATCACCAGTTAGACAATTTCTTTATCAAGGATTATTTACTCTTCAGCCATTTCCAATTATGGGAGCAATTATAATACGCATCTTTAAGACTGAAGAAAAAGAACATCCAAATTTTATATTACAACTTATTCGACAACCAAATCAAATCTTGAGATATTCGGGAAGACTTAATATCATCAACAGATGCTTTGATATTAATAAATTAAATACAATGATGACTACGTTAACATGTGATACTTTTCAACAAGAATTCTTTTCAAAATTGGATTTAGCTACTTTAGTTAATTGTTTTAATTCAGCAATCGGTGCATTATACAGCAACAATATCCAACCATTACAACGTATCGCTTCAATTGCATTGCTTAAAGAGTTCGCCAAAAAATTCTGGGATCTTTTAATTGAGAATAAAAAGGATTATATTAAACCCCTTACATACAAATTATGTGATGTAATAGATTTCGATGGTACATCATTAGTAGAACAATTGAATACAACAATGGAATTAGCACATCCATTAATTAATGCATTTAAACTATATCTTTTAAGAGAATTACGTATTAACAAGGAATTTTCCACTGATGATATTAAGAAATTCTGTGAAGCTCAATCAAATTTAAATTGGTTTAGTAATCTTGACTTGGACGATAAAGAAGAATGTAGATTACCATTTAACCCTTATTGGGCTATTTCAGATTATGGTGAATTAGAAATTGCGTATACATTACTTTACAATAGTAATAATAAGACACAATTTGATGAAATTTTCAAACAATATAATAATCAAACACTCAATTTATTAAATAAAATGAGATTATTTGGTATTATAGTATCTAAATTACATGTAATTAGAGCTTCAAGGGAATGGAGATATAATGAAAATCAAATTTCCGTATATTTTATAGAAAAAATTAATTTGTTGACCACAATTCCAGAAAATTTCAAAGAAAATTTACTTAAGATCATTACAAATACACAATCATTATTAAGAGTTAATAATGTGATAACAAATAGTGAATTATTAATGAAATCAGTTATTACTCATGTAATTGGATTACATATATTACTTGATTCAAATACCACACCATTATCAATGTATATGCATAATATAGAAAATGCTCAGAACACTTTTGTATTAACGTGTCAGTCAGATATTGAAAGTCTAATCTTTAATGTTATTGCGGCAAGAGATAAAGTATCAAGATATTCTTGTAAATGTGGTTATAAATATTTAATTGGCGAATGTGGTAAAGTAATAGCTACAAGTAAATGTCCCGAATGTAAAAGAGTAATTGGGGGAAGTAATCATGTCACAGCTAGTACTGGTAATACAAGAATTGACGCAGCAAATCGAAACGCATTTGAATCAAATGATCAAAAAGGTTATATTTCTGAAAGTATTAACAAGGATATTAGTTACACTACAAGACAAATGCCTCCGGTTGCATATAGAATACTTCATTTAATTGTTCATACTATTATTGGTTCTCAAGCTCCTTCTCAAGCTGTTACCGCATTAATTCAACAACATAATAAGAATAATACTAATGCAGTAGATTATTGTATGGAACATATCAAAAATGATTGGGAAGTTTTAAAGAGAATTCTTAATTGTTCTAGTGAAAATTTAGCTTTAACATTTCACTCAATTATAATGGCCCTTACTAATAATCCACCAACTTATAATTCAAAACTTGATACTCCTAATGACAGAGATCAATGGGAAACAAATTTTACTCAGATATACGTACTTCCATTTACTCGTAATATAAATGAATCATCTGCTCAATTTCGTGCTCAAATAGAACAAAATATGATAAAAGATGATATTAAAAAATCTTTATTAGAGGAACAGATCAATCAAACCAATTCAATGGATGAAAAATATTGTAATGAAAATTTACCTTCTTTATGGAGAATAATTTGTAAAATTGATTTTAATAGTTTTAGAGCTTATTATATTTCTGAACCAAAAAATATTAGAAAATATCCTTTCCTCAACATTTTCTTTAAATATTTCGAAAATTTACCCTTGATTAAATATCTTTACCCTATGGTTAAATTCATTCAAATGTTAAATAATAAATTAGGTTATAAATTATCAAGAGAAGATGCTAAAAAAACAACCTTTAGAATGTTTATCGAAAGTGAAGGTGATAAAGAGGCTTACAATGCACTTGGTAAATCTTTTAACGACTTTCAAGTAGCTTATAATTTTATGATTAACAAAATTAAAAGATATAAATGTCATGATTTACCTAAAATTAAACCACAAATTACTGATAAATTAAGTATTATATATGGATTAATAGAAGGGAAAGATGAAGGAATTTATCTTTGTGCTATATTAGAATATTTAATTAATATTCAAAATACTTTCTTGGGAAAATTAATGTCAATACCACCTGAATCCTGTGACTCTCTTGGATTCTTACAATCTTCTTCTTGGGACGATACCACTTCTACAATTGATGATACTCCTTACTTTATTAGAACTATGAGAGTTGATCATGCAATTGAAGATAATTTTATTATTTATGAATGGAATGATGAAATTCTTCAATATTCTCAAAGAAATTTGGGTATAGGAAAAGGCCAAGATATTATTTATGATTTACAACGTATTGAAATTGAATTGGCAAATATTTTAGTTCAAAATAAAGTTCATTTTGAAGTTAGTTTTGAACAATTAGTATTAGAACCATTCCCTTATCATTTAGAATTATTCTCATTTTCTATGCACATACTTAATGATATTAAATCGGTAATTCCTCAAGAGCCAATTCCTTCTGATAAATTATCTCTTATTATAATCGGTCAAATCGCTATTACCTCTTATATGTCATTACTATCAACATCATCTTCAACCTTAGCTTCAAAGAATAATAATTCTTCTGAATTACTTTCTTTATTAGAGATTTTACTTTGTTTCATAAAAAGAACATCAGTTGGTAATGGAGAATTAAGTTTAATTGAGTTTATAAATCAATGGGTTCAATTATCTTCATTAACAGAAGATTCAAGATTCGAAACTATTTTATCTTTTAATCTTCAATTAAAACATATCGTATCACTTTATGAAATTATTGAAGAACAAGTAGCCGATATTATGATTCAATTCGTTGATAAGAAATATAAAAAACCTTTAAATGAAGAAATGGAAGAAGAGATTGATAACGCTATTGATTATGGAAATGGAAATAAAGAAAAAATTCCTGTAGATTCATTCATAATTGCCATGAAAAGATTTATTCAAAGAGTATTACAAATTGAAAATTGTGAAAATTGTAAAGAATTTCATAATCTCTATGATTATTTTACTGATATGTCTCTTAATCTTTGGAATAATGATGTAATAAAAGAAATTTTAGATGCTAAATTTCCTAATACTCTTTTGGTAGTCAATTCTTTTACTGCTTATGAATACGTTACGCAGAAAAAAGAGGTATGTATTATATACATGAATTTTTTTTTTTCATAATAAATACTATAGTGATTTTAACCCTTTTTTTTAAAAAAAAAAATTAGACATTCAAATCTAAACAATTATACTCGAGTGGAATGAATACCAATTCAATTTCAATAGATACACAAATGTTCGCACCTTCAAATGTTACATTTTCAAGTCCAACTAGTCCAACTCAACCTACTAGAACGAGAAATAAAGGAAAGAAAGCTATCGGTAAATTTGATGTTATGTAATTTTTATTATTATAATAGATTTTATTTGAATTTTATTTAGATTTTAGTTCTTTTTTTTTCGTAAATTGTAATTATTATTTTTTATATATATATAATATATATATATGTTTAACAATAAAAATGTTGAAATGAATATGAATTATAAGGATATTCTTGATAATAAAAAATTTATTCTAGTAAAAGTTATGGCAATCTTTATTATAATGATTCTAAATTATTTAAATTATTTATTTCTCAATCATTTTTTTTTTTTTTTTTTTTATTTTTTTTTTTTTTTTTTTTTTAATTTTTTTATCGCTAAATTCTCTTATATGGTTCGTTCATTCAACAATCTAATCGGGTTTTATCCGTTGGGTATAATTCTATGGAAAGCCGTCCTTGACAAAAGGTTGATGTCCAAACATCATGAAATATAATGTTTAGACATCATGATGGTATGTCTAGACATCATGTTTGATATATGTAGGATGATGTTTGTACATTATTTAAGATGTGAAAGACATGATGTCTAGACATCATGCTGATCAAATTACCAAATATAGTACATTTTATAAGTTACACAAAATAAAATTTACTATATTTGGGGGACCGTTAAAGCAGGTAGAATCACGTGATTTTCGAGATTTTTCTTTTTTTAAATAAAACTCTTTATTATATATAAAACCTTCCAAATAAACATATACTAAGTGCATTTTGACCTGTTCTGCAAGTTTACTTAGAGCACACAATGAGGTTTAGAACACCGTTTTCGATTTATTCAACTTTTTCAATTTCGTTAAAATTTATCTACCCTTTTTTGGGTATGATCAGCAAAATTCGTTTGCTCATATGTAAAGTCAAAAACGTTGTTCAAAATCCACTT
>QZLH01000391.1:0-26350 GCA_003833135.1 Oehlia diaphana | reverse complement strand
TGACCTGTTCTGCAAGTTTACTTAGAGCACACAATGAGGTTTAGAACACCGTTTTCGATTTATTCAACTTTTTCAATTTCGTTAAAATTTATCTACCCTTTTTTGGGTATGATCAGCAAAATTCGTTTGCTCATATGTAAAGTCAAAAACGTTGTTCAAAATCCACTTTTTCTCCCTAAGTAAACTTGCGGAGCAGGCTGAAATACACTTATTTAATGATTTTCAAGTTCACTTTAATTTTAGTTTATAAAAAAATTATCAAATTATAATAATTTTAAAATCACGTGATTCTACCCGCTTTAACGGGCCCCTATATTTGGTAACATGATGTCTTACAAACATTATTCTACATATATTTGACATGATGCTCTAGTCATTATCCAACATGATGTCTGGATATCAACCTTTTGTCAAGGACGGCTTTCCATATAATTCGTGATTGTGATAAAGGATCATCATGCTGTCAATCAATTTATTACTTTATTAGGAAATTAAGAAAAATTACAAAAAAAAAGAAAAGATCTACATTATATAACAAGGGACTTTAGATTTTATTAAAAGAACTAGTATCTACCATCCTTTTCTCTCTTGTCTTACGGTATCACATTTGACTTTTGTGGTTTTTTTGCTCGTTTTGAAGGAAATTTATCTCGCCCTTTTTACTTAGGAATTCTTTTTTCTCTACAAAAAAATTACCCACCCCTTATTTTTTTAAGGGAATGAAAAAAATTTTTATTTTTTTTCAAATAAAGAAGTGGGTAATTTTTTTTCAGCGTAAAGAAGAAAATCTTTACTTTCTATAAAATAAAATTTATTTTTTAAACGAAATGCCATCTCAACTATATACAATTCTATACATACTAAGTGCAGAGAAAGAACTTCAAGTGGTTTTAGTGGTTTTCTTGTTTAGTACATTTATATTTTCTCACAATCGTGCGGTACATCCTAAATGACGGTAATAATGTAAAATACCGAATGTTCGGATATTTTTTCCAAGATCCTTTTATAGGATATTCAATGCCAATTCAAAGTGATTATCGTTAATTCGGTCTATCGTATATTTTTTAAAAAAAAGTGATTAAAAAGGTTTATTTTCATCGGCTAAATGATTAATGATTACGCTTACGCGTTAATTGCAGAATTTTTACCTTTTTTTTTCTTTTGTACCTATCATCTCGCCACTGGCTATCCCTCTTTTTGAGCACATCTTAAACCTTTTTTTTTGAATTGTATTTGCAACTTTTATAATAAAGTAAGAAGCGTTTACGCTATAACTGTGCCAAATGCATAAAAATTTCTTCAAAAATACTTTATTATTTATTTGACATAAATTATGAGCTAGATTCATTTGTATGAAATTAACTAAATCGGGGAAAATAACCAAATACTCTGCATTTATTGTTCATAATATTTAAATCTTTTTATACATTGATTACATTGATTGAATATTAACTCAGTTTTCAAATTAAAGATAGGTAAAAATGACCTACATATATTTAGAGATACCGCGTAATAATCATATTTAAATTTAACTATCCGTATTGACATGCTTTTTATATAAATAGGAAATAAGTTAAAGGATATTTGTCAATAGAAAACATCAATTCTTCAGTTACTAGTGACTTAAAATGAAAAAATCTGTTTTATAATAATAAAACATACCATGTTTAGTATATTAAAGACCACATGATAATCTAATAGTTTATATTCGCTGCTCCCTAAATATTTTTTAACAAATAAAATATTAATAATGAGGATTCATTGGAAACTTTTTTTATATGAAAATTGATTATTTTTAAATAATTGAATTTAATTTGCTGCAATGAGACGCACAAAAATTGAAGATCTTGAATTGAAACGGGAGATATGTGTGGCTCAAAAGAATTTTTAACTCTGACCTCAGTTATTAGATATTATTTGATGTGTGGAGTCCGTTAATATTGAAAGTACTTTCGAAATTTACATACATTAACTGAAAAGATTCCAGAAAAATCATCCTAAAACGTTCGAAGCTGCTTCTTTTGTCCTTATTTTGTCCTACAACTTATTTCTCCTTGCAAAATGGTACGTCAGAAGAAGGAAAACAATCGATTACCTTAAAACATCTATTGATTAGAGATAGTATCTTGTATTATATAATATTCATGTCGAATGTACTCGAGGATACTCTCTGTTCATGAACTTCTCAGGTTTTCGTAGACAACTGTTGGTTCACTAAATGCTCGTATTGTATCATAATTAACTTAATCATTTATCCGAAAATGATCTAATTTAGCTATTTCTTTGAAATTTCCTCTATCGTCATTTTCAGCTTCATTATCTATTTGAAGTCTTGGCGCAAAATTCTCGTAAACTTTTTTATTCTTTCTAGTTTCAGCAATAGTTCGATCGCCTTCTCCATTTCTTGTCTTTAAACGTTGCTAGAAAAACGGAATTATTTTTAACTTCCAAATATAAACTCGTATTTATCTTATCACTTCTACTTCATTTCCGATCATTGTTACCATTTGTATATTCAATTGATATCCGATAACTTCTTAGAACCAGGAAACCATAACAGATAACAAGCAATCATCATTTCGAAAAGCCCTTTCTTCATCATGAACTAAATTGATCTTCACTCTCACTGTTTGATACTTAGTTTTTTTTTAGTTCGTAAGCGTTTAATATGTCCCACACTTTTTAACGCTTCAATGATTTCACTTACTTTCCATCGCGCCAATGTAATAAAAATTGTCACGTGCTTCTTTATTATATTTCTTGAAATCGATTGGTTGATTTACTTTTTATCTTTTTCGATTTCGTTCTCCTTTTTTACTATTTTAAGTTCATGTTGACGGATATCAACTTCTTTTGTTAATTCCTTAAATTCTCATTTTTCTGTGATATTATTTTTCCTTCTTCCCGAATTTTGTTTCACTATCATTCCTACATCTTTCTTTATATGCTATACGCTATTTCAGCACTATACTTTATTAGGTTATGTTATCAAAGCACTTACTAAACCCAAAGCTCTAGTTATTTTTTTTTTTCAAAACTACGTTCCGGTAGAGTTCCTATATTTTTAAAGTTTTGTAAATTAAAGAACTTTTTTCGTTATAAAACATATCGTTAAGCTCTTTTCGTGAAGTACGTCTCTCTATTTTCAACTCTTATTTAAAAGTATATGACAATTTTTAACGACTTTTCTTTTAACAAAAATTTTTGATCGGAAATTCATTTGTTACACTTAGAAAGATGCCTAAAGGATTATCCATTATTATCACGTATAAAGAACCATCTAGATGTTACGCATTAAGTTTTCCAAAAGCTAATTGTTGTTACATTTAAAATCGTCCAGACGCTCGAAGAATAATCTAGTAATTTCATGTACTTAAAATATGTATTTCCGTTATTTACTTTATTAGAGTAAATAAATATGATAGCTAGAATACCAAAAAAAAAAAGCTCAGTGCAGGAAAAATCATAAAAACATGAGTTACATAGTTACTATATATTGATTTAAGTATACTCTATGTAAATCATTTATCAAAGTAAAACACGATGACGAGGTGACATAGATCATGGCAGATTTTCTATGAAATGTAGAACTGCCCTCAAATACATTTACCAACTTAAAAAAATATTTATTAGCTATCGTGACTTTTAGCCAAATTTTATTGATGCCATTATGATTTCCAAAATTTTATCACCAACCTTGCATGACATTTTTTTAGGTCGGTCAATTTTTTATAGAAAAATAAGTACTGCGGTTTGTTGAGGATGTCACTTAAATCATGAGTCAAATTGAGTCATGTTAATCTGAGTTTTCAAAAAAAAAAAAATATGTGCAATCATGTTCACATGTTTATCAACGTGTAATGTTGGTTTATTATACATCGGCCTTTTAACTATACGAATTTCGTAATCAAATTGATAAATAGATAATATAAAAAAATTACTGTAGGTTGAAAATGATTTTTACGACAATAGTCAAAATATTATTATTAGTCACTATGTATCGAAAAGAGTTTTTACAAGTATATATATATCTTAAACTTTTTCCAAACCCCTTACTAAACTTTTTTCTTCAATAAACTTTTTTCTTTAATAAATACACACATTTTATTACTTTTACGGAAAATATTAAAAATATTCTTAAATTTTCTTTCTTAAAGAATACACTGAAAATAGCTTTTTTTACTCTATATATATAAAATTTTTAAGTTTTATTTCTAGGCGAGACTTCCTGGCAGTCTGTGATTTTGGAAGGTTGACGTTACAAAGGTTTAAAATAAATAACATAATCTTCTATTTATTAAGGTAAGCTTGCGCTCCCTGCTTGCCATAGTTTTAATGATACTGGTTTACAGACAAAAAAAGTTGAAGGAGTAAGATATAGGAGAAACTGGCTTTCCTGAAGGAGGTTAGCCTATGTAACTGGCTCCTATGGTTGGTGTCATGTTATCAGTGGTTTACTAAAGGACTACACAGTGGAAATAAAAAAAAAATAACAAAATAAAAAAAAGAAAATAAAAAGAAAAAAAAGAAATGATAAAAAAAAAAATAATAAAAATAAAAAATAATAAATAATAAAAAATAAAAAAAATGATAAAAATAAAAATAAAAACAAAAAAAAATTATATCTGTTCTTGGTGGATCACTTGGTTTCATGATACCAACACTTCTCTGGAAACTTTTTTTTATAGAGTATGGTCCAACCATACTAACGTTTTTTTTCTTATCTTGTCTAGATATCTTACAAATTTTATCATATCGTTAGCCATGTTATCAATAAAACACAAAAGATAATGAGAATTAATCATAGTGCACTTTATTAATTCGAGTAAAATGAAAATTTATATTATTATATTGAATAAACGTGTATAATTATTACAAATATAATCTTACAAATTTCTTTGTCCAGTACAATTATATTTATTAGTGTTATTCTTACTAAAATTAAAGTATGTACACGTGTAAACTTAACAGTTAATACTATTTAACAAAGTATTCGACTAACATTTTAAAAATTAATATTTTGATAAATTATTTGTGTCACAAATAAAAGACGTAAAATACGTAGATAGTGAGAACAAAAAAAAATGTACATTTAATTCGATTTGTTAGCGTAGATAGCCAGTTATTCATACATCGTTAGGGATGGAAAAGGTGATTCGGTTTTTAATATTACTGGTTCGAGTCACCCCATCCCTATATGCCAATTCTCTAGAAATAAAAATATCGGCCCATGAAATCCACATGGCTGAACGATAATTAGTTATGATAATTATTTATAAATTATATTAAATATGCTATACAAATAAACTATTAATTAAAGGATTAATAAGATTTTTTATTCCCTCGTTTTTATTGTCTAGGTTCTTATAAGTTCTTATAAACTACTTTTTTTTTGTTCTCGAATATTTACAGGAGTAGCAAAAATAAAATTCCTGCTTTAATTGTTTTAATTCTTGGTTTAGTAATTATCGCGATATCTTTTAATGGTCTTGAAATCTGCTGTGGCTTGTGCTACATAATGAAACCTCAAAAATGGAATTTTATTGAAAGCGGGATCAGCAATTACCTTATTATAAGGGGCTTTTTTTTTACTTTTTTGGTGAATTGATTATGTCGTTTCACTAGTTTTTCTATTATTCTTATTATTTCTATTGCGTCTTTGGCAGGACGGAATTAGATTAATATGAATAATGTTTTCTTCGCGGAGATTTATATCCGTACCGGTACTTTGTATATAACCACTTGCACCATTAGGCCGAGCAAAAAAAAAAAAAAAATTTAAATTCTCGTGATCCGGCCGGGTCAGTTTTTCGAAAAATGGAATTTTTTTTTTTTTTATAGTAAAAAATATTTATCACGTGATAAGTTTTGACCAATTAAAACATTTACATATATTGCCGGCCGGCCGGGTCATTTTTAAAATTTTATGTCACGAGAATCTAAAAAATTATTTTGTCCGGCCTTATATAAAAAGTACAACTCAATCTCTTACACTTCTGTAATGACCACTATATATATAGAAAATTATTTTCAAAAATTATTTTTTCGTAACTTCCCAGTAAAAAATTTTTTATTTGTTATAACCTTAATTAATTTAAAAAAAAAATACGAGATATTTGTTGGTTTCTTCACATGAAAACACTTCCGCCTCTCCTTCTCAAAGCTCTCATGCTCATTCATTAATTCATATGCCTGTTGACATATTTATTGAAATATGTAATCATTTACCACCTAATGATTTACACACTTTAATGCAGACATTTCATTATTGGTTAAAATCAACAACTTCTTCGTGATGACCTAAAATCGCGCGTGACTTTCACGATTTTTTCGCAAATTCGCGATTGGCTGAAATGAACGTAATTTCGGCCTAATTTCTAAAGCCATAAGGCGCCATAATTTTAGCTGGAATTATTTTGGCCAGTATTTCAGCAAAATCATAATCACAGCCATCCAAATATCGTAGAAAATCGCGAAATTTTATCGAAAATCAAAATCACAAAGAATTAGCCAAAATCGTGATAAAATCGGGATCAACCCATTCTGGACTCCCTAATATGAAGTTAGATCCACTCGAAGGAATGGATGACATTTCTTTTATTAAATTATCCTTGATTGAAAAAAAATGTCAAATTTGTAAAAGTGATCAGGAGTCAGGAGATACCAAAAATTTGTTGGCTTTTCGGGTTAGACTTTGTACTAAATGTTTTACAAATAGCTTGGCCAAATTTATTATTAGAAAAATTAAAAAATGAATATTATAATAATGTATTAATAAAACAATATCGAAAATCAATCATGTATATAGAATAATCCGAGTACTTACTTCTTGTAGGAAATTATCTGATACAAAAGGTGGAATCTTTTTAAATGATCCGGTATTAGATTGTCTAGAATGGTGTGATGTGGATGATGTACCTAGTTCGACGTATAAGTGAAGCTCGTGAATATTCAAAAAAAAAAAAAATTATATAGGCGACATGCACCTTTTTCAACAATTGAAGGTTGAATTAATCTATCGAAACAATTCAAATGTAAATTATGTTGGGAACTGGGATATCTTATAATAGCTATGATGAAGTGAGCAGGCATTTAACATGTCATAATTTATATTATTCTGATATATTGTAAATGATTCTTTGAAAGAGGTGGATCATGAAAATGTTAAGAAACTTATTTCAATTTGGCTTAGTAAAGTCATATTAAAAAAGGTAACGTAAAATTAGGTAACTAATGTATGATCGCTTAATGAACTGTAAATTTTAAAATTTTGGTTAGTTAATCATTAAGTAGTTTTGTATAGCTTTCGTATAGTGCTGGCAAAAGGGAATCAGAAAAATATTTTATCTATAGTCCAACGAACAAGTGTTAATAACTCATGAAAATTTGCAGATATGCTTTATGCTATTTATAATTTTATATTATGATTAATAAATATCAAAAGTTATATTACTAAGATATCATTTGCTGCTTGCTTACTAACTAATAGTTATTCGCAAGAAGCAATATGATTGATCGTGCCGCAGTTACAAGGTCACGTGTGCAGAGTAAAAGTTTTATCATACATAATAGGCATTTATTTAGTTTTAAACTAACTGTACTTACCAATTAGTAAAAAGCATATTTAATACACTACCCTACAAAAAGTATAAATTTTACTTAGTAAAAACAATAAAATTGATGATTTTCTCAGGTTGCGAATTTTCAGTAAAATCCTTCCGAAATTTTTTTATTTGAAAGCCAATCAATTATAGTTTTTAAAAATATAATCAGAAATATTTTATCTTCAAAATGCAAAAAAATGTTAATCTATAAAATACGCAAAAAACATATAGAAAAATTGTTACCTATATGTTTTACAATGAGAACATTTTTTTATGTTAAAAAAACTTCTTTTTTGTTTCAATACTTTAAAACTACAATTGATCAGCTTTATAATAAAAAAAATTTTAGGCGGATTTACTCAAAATCCGTAAAACTTTCGTAAAACCTGAAAATCATATGTTTTACTAAGTAAATTTATAAAATCCGAATACTTTTTGTAGAGTAGTGCAGTGATGGCAAATGACTAGGTCATTTGCCCATTTTGAGATGACCCCCGAATGACCTTCGAATGACCTGGTCATTTGGGTCATTTGTCATTTGAGTCATTTAAATTAATGCGTTATAATTCGGGCCAAGTTAATGATGCCGGCCAGAATTATGAACTTATAATATCACGTGAAAATTTTATCCATGAAATGTATGAATATTTCTGGCCAGAATTATGATGTAATTTTTAAATGACTAGGTCATTTGTCATTTAAAGTTGAAATGACCCAAATGACACGTGACCAGTCATTTGAGTCATTTGAGGTCATTTGGGTCACTGGCCAACACTGGAGTAGTGTAGTTAAAAGTGCCGAGTAACTGTTGCATTTGCCGAGCGTAGCTCAGTGATCATATTATTACTGTTAGTACTTCAATCCGGATAAAAAAAAAATTACTGTACTTTACCGAAAATAAGCACTACCTACCCGAAAATAAGAAATTAACCAGACATATAATGGATGTAATTACAGTTGAAATAATGTTCTCAATGAAGTAAGAAGCCATTGTACCCGTTAAAAGTATTATTATCACTAATTATTTTCGTCGTTAGTTTTACTTATTACCGATTTCTTTCTTTTGCCATTTGTCTCGGTAGTCCAGTTTATGCTTGCTTTAACCCAACGTACTTAAATTAAGAATAAAGCGGTTTGTTGCTGCGCTTCAGCTGTGTTGTTTGGCGTAATTGACTACTTCCCTTTTATCTCAATTTTTAAAACGCACCATGAATTAGTTCCAAATTTCTCAAGTTGCCAGTAAATGAAATCAATAAACTCCGATTATTCGTCAAATAAAAGAGGTATGGTGTGTCGACGATAAAGAATTAGTCACACGTAGTTCGTCTAATAACCTTGTTGACGCCTTCGTGGCATTGTTCTTGTGAAAAAGAAAGTAAAGCGGGTGCTATTTGGCGCAGCTTGATAAATAATTATCGACTACCCCAGCGTAACCTGAAAAAAATGTCACGAAATGGCCGGCATTGCGCAACTTGACTGAAATTAAGTGTGGCGCACATGTAACGGACGAGTAGGATTTTGTTACTAAAAATAATTTTTGAAAAATGGAAACAAGGAAGGGTGTATGCCAGTGATGAAAATGTTACGTGATTTTTCGGGACATTTTTTTCAGGTTACGCTGGGAAAACCGATAAACAAGAACGTCAGTTATAGATTTTGAACAAATATTAGCACTTCTATAGTAAAAAACGTTGCTTCTTTTCAGTAAATACGGTATTTAAAACCTTTCTTGTAATTCTAAGTAAAATTAAAGAACAGGTTCATTAAATGTATAAAGTTTTTGTAGTACATGAAAAATGCCACCGCTTTATGGGGTAGTATGAAGCCGTGGTAATTGAGGGAGATATAGACAACTCTTGTTAGACTATATCAAAGTCCAGTTTTTACTTTACCATCTTTAAAAAAATTTTTATTGATTTATTTGATTTATTTTAACATTTTATTTTGGACTTTGACAACATTTATTTAAAAAATTATAAAAGAATAATTAATTTCTATTCTTTATTTATTTTTTAAAAAAAAATCTAAAAACTACATGGTTCACATAATAGGCTACAATATTTTAAATGCATGTTTATCTAACCAATATACCTAGATTATATTGCGCATATTTGTGTCCTCTTTCTGCTGCTACTTTGTATAACTCAGATGCTTTTGCTTTATTAATTTCCGTTCCAGTTCCAATATTATAATAATATGCGAGTTTAAATTGAGCATCTAGGTCATCTTTTTCAGCTAATTGCTTAATTATTTCGAATGCATTTCCTCCATCTTTATCAATTCCTATTCCGAATTCATAACACATACCTAGATTATATTGTGCCTCATTATGACCTTGTTTTGCAGCTATTTTGTATAAATCAAATGCTTTTCTTTTATTAACATCTGTCCCAATACCAAAATCATAATAATATCCAAGTTTGAACTGAGCATCTAAATAACCTAATTTGGATAGCTGATTAATAATTTCAAACGCCTTTTTCTCATTTTTATCAACTCCTTCTCCATGTTCATAACATATACTCATATTATACTGTGCATCCTTATGACCTTGGCTTGCAATTGACATATACAACTCAAATGCTTTTATTTTATTAACATCAGTTCCGATACCAAAATCATAATAATAACCAAGCGTGAATTGGGCATCTAAACATCCTGATTTGGATAACTGATTAATAATTTCGAATGCTTTTTTCTCATCTTTATCAACTCCTATTCCGAGTTCATAACATATGCCGAGATTATATTGTGCTCCTCTATGATCTTGTTCTGCAATTTTTCCGTATAACTTAAATGCTTTATCTTTATTAACTTTCGTCCCAATTCCAATACTATAATATTGTGCAAGTTTAAATTGAGCATCTAGATCATCATCCTTTTCAGCTAATTGACTAATTGTTTCAAATGCTTTTTTCTCATCTTTACCAACTCCTATTCCAAGTTCATAACATATACCTAAATTATATTGTGCTCCTCTATGACCTTGTTCTGCAATTTTTCCGTATAACTTAAACGCTTTATCTTTAATGATTTTAGTTCCAATTCCACTACTATAATAATGTGCAAGTTTAAATTGAGCATCTAGATCATCTTTTTCGGCTAATTGATTGATCATTTCAAATGCTCTTTTTCCATCTTTATCAACTCCTATTCCAAGTTCATAACATATACCCAGATTATATTGTGCTTTATTATGATCTTGTTCTGCAACTATTTTGTATAAGTCAAATGCCTTTTTTTCGTTAACATCTGTCCCAATACCAACATCATAATAATATCCAAGTTTAAATTGAGCATCTAGATCATCTTTTTCAGCTAATTGACTAATTATTTCAAATGCTTTTTTCTCGTCTTTATCAACTCCTATTCCGAGTTCATAACACATGCCTAAATTATATAATGCTCCATTATGATCTTGGTCTGCAATTTTTCTGTATAACTTAAATGCTTTATCTTTATTAACTTTCGTTCCAATTCCAACACTATAATAATACGCGAGTTTAAATTGAGCCTCTAGTAGATCATCTTTTTCGGCTAATTGATTAATTATTTCGAATGCTCTTTTCTCATCTTTATCAACTCCAATTCCAAATTCATAAAATATGCCTAGATTATATCGTGCTCCATTATGATCTTGTTCTGCAACTATTCTGTATAAGTTAAATGCCTCTTTTTTGTTAACATCAGTTCCAATACCAACATCATAATAATATCCAAGTTTGAATTGAGCATCAATATGTCCTTTTTCGGCTAGTTGCTTGATTAATTTAAATGCTTTTCTCTCATCTTTGTCAGTTCCTTCTCCAAGTTCATAACATACACATTTATAATATTGTGCATCAAGATGACCTCGTCTTGCAGCTATCATATATAAGTCAAATGCAATATCCTTATTAACATCAGTTCCAATACCAACATAATAATAGTATCCAAGTTCAAATTGAGCATTTAAATATTCTTTTTCGGCTAAATTTTCAATTATTTTAAATGCTTCTTTTTCATCTTTATTGATTCCTATCCCATCTCTATAACATATACCTAAATGGTATTGTGCGTCAATGTGACCTTTTTCTGCGGCTATCGTATATAACTCAAATGCTTTTTCTTTGTTAATTTTTGTTTCAATTCCTTTTTCATAACAATATCCAAGTTGAAATTGAGCATTTAAATATTCTTTTTCGGCTAAATTTTTAATTATTTCGAATGCTTTTTTTTCATCTTTACTGACTCCTATTCCATCTCTATAACATATACCTAAACTATATTGTGCGTCATTATGACCTTCTATTGCGGCCATTTTGTATAAGTTAAATGCTTTTATTTCGTCAATATTAGTTCCAATACCTTTTTCATAATAATATCCAAGTTGAAATTGAGCATCAAGGTAATTTTTTTCGGCTAACTTTTCAATTATTTCGAATGCTTTTTTCTCATCTTTGTTAACACCCTCTCCCATTTCATATAACAAACTTAATTCGTATTTTGCGTAGTTATCTCCTTTATCTGCAGTTACTTTATACAATTCATATGCTTTTGACTTGTTAATTTCTGTCCCAATCCCATTTGAATAATAATATCCCAGTTGAAACTGAGCATCAAGGTATTCTTTTTCGGCCAAATTTTTAATCATATCAAATGCTTTTGCCTCATCTTTGTTAACTCCCTCTCCCAATTCATATAATAAACTTAATTCGTATTGTGCGTAGTTATCTCCTTTATCCGCAGCTATTTTATATAGCTCATATGCTTTTGATTTATTAATTTCAGTCCCAATACCATTTGAATAATAATATCCAAGTAATGATTGAGCATTTAAAACTTCCTTTTCAGCAAGTTTTTTAATTGTTTGAAATTCTTTTTTCTCGTCTATACCATCTCTGCGATACAAATAAAGTATACACATATAAAATTGAACAAATCCGGTTATAAAATTTTTCGATATTCTATACCAGTCAATAACTTCCTCCAAATTTTCTAATATATATTTGCTAATAATAATGATAGAAAATAATAGTATTAATATTCCTATTATTACAGATTTTGGTAAATCATATTCGTATAATTTAAAATAAATATATTTAATATATTTAAGTTGATCCAAAAATATCTTTTTGCCCAATTCTTTAAATTTATTCGTATAAGATATATCCGACGATACAGAATAAGTTACATTTAATTGAGTAGTATTTTGATTTTGTGAACTTAAACTATTTTCGGATTTATTTTCATCAATCATTTGTGATATGTTTTCTATTATTAAATCACACAAATTGTCAGTTACAACACTTTTTTCGCTAATATTTTGTGATATGTTTTCTATCTTCGAATTGTGATCTATTATTATTGAACTATTTGATTGTTTGTTTTCTTCAGGTAAGATAAGCGATTTAAGTAATGAAACAACTTCTTTCATATTTGGACGCTCGCTTTCTTCATGTTTCCAACATTCTAATTTAAAATTTAACAAATAAATAAAATTATGATTTTATTTTCAAAAAAAATACATATAAATGTGATAATTTACCTTTATATAAATCACTATACTTTTTAGGAGTACCCTCAACAATTTTTTCTCTTCTTCCATCTAATATGCTGATGGCTAATGTTGCGTCATGACTTTCAGTATCAAATGGTTTGCGTCCGCTTGAAATTTGCCACATAAGTACTCCAATACTATATACATCAGATTTTTTATTTAAAATATAATTTTGCTTATCGTTAACTTTATTATTGAAACTTTTTGGATCGAGATAAGGCATAACACCATACAATGAGGTGTTATAGGTATTACTTGAATCCTTAGTAATTTTTCTTGATAAGCCAAAATCCGCCAGCTTAATATTTTTTTGATGTACAAGTACATTATTGGCATGCTAAAAAAAAAAAATGTTTAGGAATTTAGAATTTTTTTTTTTCCGCAGTCTGCTCCCCGATAACGAATTCCCGTCACGTGCCATTTAACCAATAAAATACGTTAAATATCCGACTAAAGGTTTATTATATCGAGAGCTGACATAGTAATATTAAAAGCTATAATTACATACCAGATCACAATGAATAATATCTGAATTGTGTATACATTCAACGGCACTTGCTAGCTGAAACGCTAATTGATATTTATCATTCCAACTAAGTTCATTAAAGTGTTTCGTTAAATAAGTTTCTAATGTGCCACTATCGGCGTATTGCAAAACCAACGAGTATGATCGATAAATTGGTTCTTAGTAAAGAAAAATTGTATAAAATTTAAATAGTAAATAAAAATTAGTAATAATTTAATATATTAAATTATGAATTTTTTTTTAAAAAAATTATTTACCAGATTCCATCCTCGTGATACCATGAAGTCGCAAAATATTTTGGTGAAAGTCGACTTGTTTATGTAATTTTATCTGTAATTAATTCGTTTCATATAAGAATCAATTTTAAATCAATACAATATTTCGAAGATTTCTTAATTTATACCTCATTGACGATATCTTTAAGAGCAAATTCAGTATTAAATAATTTCAAAGCGAAAATGGTATCGGTATTTTTCAAATTGGCGCGAAGAACTTTTCCAAAATTGCCAAACCCTATCGGTTTCGTTATTTCAAAATTAGAATATTCAAAATGACTCAAATATTCATTTTTGATTGAGTTTTCTAACCAATCGTTATAATCATTTGACTGTGATTTTTCTTTTTCGTTTAGCATTTTTTTTTTTGAAAAAATTTTTTTTGCTACTATTGATCAACAAGGATTAAGATTTTCGAAAGGACGTGGATAAAATAAACTGATCGGGAGTTTAAAGTCCGATTCGATGAATCCTTTTTTGGATTCATTATTGAATGATAATAATTGTAATATATATTTGTTTAAAAATATAACCATTAATAGTTTTCCGAAGCACTGCGGTATACTATGTAACCTACGCCACATCCTTATTTTATGAGGATCGACACGCCTTTAGAATTAGGTTTTTTCTGAGCTGGCATATGTAAATTCTGCATGTTATTATCAAAAAGAGAAAAATCTACATGACTATCTTGATCATTATATAACGCTAACTCACAACTATATTAAATGAACAGTATTTTTAAAACAAATGAAAATTTATAAGAAATTATATAATATATTAATATTATATATTGAATTACAATATTTATGAAATTATATTTGTATGATAAAATATTTAATCTATAATTATGATAAATCAAATTGGTATAAAGTTAACAGATAGAAAAAAAAAATATGTTCTGCCAAAAATTATGATTTTCATGTGTGCAAACACAATTATATTGTGCACAAAAACTTGTATTGTGCATTCTGCTTATCAATTTTATTACTCTGCTTACACTACGCCTCTTTACTAAAATAATATATAAATGACATCAGTAATCATCTAATTTATACTAGAACCATAAGAATGATAAACCTTATAAACATCAATATTAGATCTAACCATCTATTAATAGCGTCTGGATTCCGTTTCCCCAATTATTGAATAATTTAAGTCAGAAAAAGTAGATAGGCGTATTTTATTAATTAGATGCAAGTATGTCTACTTGTGACTTCAACGTCACTAGGATCTGTTATCTGATATTTTATCGTGTTTTTAATATTAAAATATTCTCTTTTGTGCCATTTTTTTATATCACTTTAATATATACATCACTATGATTTTATAGTTAGTAAAGGAAACTATGCGAACAAATTTCACTTTCACGTGATTTTTATATATCATCAGTCACGTATTTTATGTAATATTTATCAGAGAAAAAATATGTAATTTTTTCGCGCATCTCCAAATAGTATAAAAAAAGAGTATTTTATATATATTTTTATACGCTTTAAATATTAAAGGATAAAAAGTTTTTCACATTTTTCACATCTGTACTTCAAAATAAATCTATGGCTTTTCATATTCCTTGATTACATTTCAGTTGTCTCAAATTATTTGTAAATTATTTCTTGCTACTATAATCACGCCTCATAATCTGTTTCGATAATTTGATTTTTTTTTAAAAAAAAAATGATAAAGTATTTCAAGCTAATAAATATTCTTAGCTTATTAGCACCAGCCTCTTTTTCAAAATATCACTAAGAAATATTCCTAAAATATTGTTCAACTATTTAGAAGTATATTCTTTTACGAAAAAATTGAGTATGTATTTTTTTTTTTTATAGAAAGTTACACCGCTCATACAACCGTTACCTTTAATTGTTTTCAATATTATACAACTATTACATCCCATCCATTAAATGACGCGAAAGAAAAAGGTAAAAAAAAGCTTTTTTTTAAAAATTTTTATTTATCATTATCATAAAGAATTTTATTCCATGGGAAAGTCTCAAATCAATTGTCTCTATCTAATTACACGCTTTAATAATAAATAATTTCTAGTTTCTAATAATAACGGTGGATTATCAATTTATTTGATTTTCTTGAATTTTGTCTTTTATTATAATGATTAACTTACCTTTAGGGAAGGTGTCACTTACGTGTTTAATTCCTGTTTGTTAAGTGTGAGGTACACTAATGGTATGATATTTGATCACGTGTTACCAAGCTCGAAGCCGCCATGGCGCCATCACAAACTCTATAAAATAGTAGCGTGATCATCAAATTCAAGCGCAAGCCTCTCTTTTGAATGCGCAAGTTAATTCTCGTTTAACAAGCGAAATTATTAAATTTCCTATATTATTTTCTCAAAGTTAATTTTGGACTCTAAACATTTAACATACACTTTCATATTTCTCTTCCCCTTTAAAAACTTTACTAGAATAGAATCACTTTTATGCATTTTCCAATATTATTCACTTTCTTTCGATTTTAACTTCATTTTTAATACCCGTGGTGGTAATATTCATATAGTAGATTTTTTAACTGACCCTTCTCGTTTTTTTTGGATTTATAGCTAGCCTTAAAAAAAAATTCTATTTTTAGATCATCTAACGGCAACTTTCTTAAATCTTGGTCAGATATCAAACGATCTCTCAAAAACAAATACGGAAGACAACCTGCTTGGTATCAATTTTTGATTGATAATATTGTTCGTTGTCCTGGCAACTTATGTCTAAATCTCAGCATATATGAAGAAATCATTCAAAATCCCTCGATCAAAAGATCACGTATTCCTCAAGTTTCTACAACCCCTCATGATTACAAAAGAAAAAACATTTGGATCGCTTATTGGTCTCCGACGTCTAATGACGTAGTATATGGCAAAATATTAACTGTGACAAATTATTCTTACACCTTAACATATGGTTATGCTGAACATTTTGTGATAGATTCTTCGACAATACTACCACCTGATACTACGGCAAAATCACGTGACTATTATATTAGACCTTGTCAAGGTTGCAGCTTACATACAACATTTTACATGGGAGGGGACCAGGGCCGATGATTTTTTGCGGCGTTAAAAGGTGTGTGATAAAATTTTTTTTTGTGATTTGCGGTGATACCAAATTATTATAAATTATGTGTAATTTAATAAAATATGTGAATTTATGTGTGAAAAAAATTTTATTTCATTTATTTCTTTATCTATTTGTAATTAATTTTTGTATAAATTTAATCAATTAAAAATACAACATATTAAGTTGGTTTAATGACTCTTAAGATAAACTTTGACGATTAGAATCTAAAAGTGTATTATATAAAGAAAAACTGCACAGCTTGAAATTGGTAACCAAATATAGTCTAATGCAATGCTAGAAAGAATTGGCAAACGAACTGATAAACTATTCCAATAATCACCTAAATTAGTTTCATCCAAATTTTCATTAAAGTCCAACCCACAATATACTGCCCATTCACATAATAAGCCGTTAGAAGGATTATCAAGTTCCATAATTGCTGAATAATGACGAATATCCTTTCTTTGAATATTTCCTAAATGAATATATTGTGGATTAAAAACCTGACATGCATTAAAAAGTGAGCGTGCAGGATGATTAGGAATGTGAGCTGAAAATTTGTCATGTGCTACTTGAAAAGCTTGACGAAATATTGGGTAAAAATCATCAGGGTTAAATAAATGTTGTTGAATTATGTTTTCAATTTCAGAACCAAAATAAGGTGCAGTAATATTTGATTCAATAAATGCTGTAAGTTGCTGTTATCGGCCTTCAACAAAAGTAAAAACTGGTTTGTTTTGTTGTTGAAAAAAATCCAAATCCTGTACAAACTCTTTGGCAAAATTGAAATAAATTAAGTATAAATTGTAATGATGCCAGTATCTCGTAAATTTTGTAATGTTGTGTGAATAGTTTTTACTGTTTCATTTCGTGATTCTTCTTCATATTCACGTCTAAAAAAATCAGCCCAATACTGGATGTGATTTTTTTGCATAAAAAACCATTCGAAACCAACTATTCCACCGCGTTTGATTTGGAAGTGGAATTTTGCGAGGAGAATTAATGCCATTCATTTTAAGATGAGTTATATAACGGTTCCTTCGTGCAGGTGATTTGACAAATGATTCCTTGATTTTAGCTAAAAAAGTCTTTAATGGTAAAAATTGTGAAAAATCTCTCCAGGTTTCTCTAATTACATTAAAATATTCATTAAAAAGTTCGCTAATATGTAACTTACTTTTAATTAAAAAAATTATGCAATTCCTTACCCAATGAGATTTAAAATAAGTGCTGGGCATGGCACATGAATTAATTGAGGCATAACTGGCTTTAAAACTTCGCGATAACATTTTTTCATATACGCGGCTGAATCAGATAAAAATAAACGTGGAATATTAAGAGATATATTGTAAGAATGTAAAATGGGTAGAAGTGTTTGTCCAATAGTTGTGTTGTTAACCCGTTATAAAAAATTAACAGAAACCAGTTTTGTATCTTGACGATAAGCAAAAAGTGTATTAACAACACTATGTGCACAATCATCACTAAGCTCATCCATTATAATACAAACAGGTTTTGAATTAAAAATTGAAAGGAGAGTTTTTGTATGATTTTCAAAACAGAAGGCAAATACAATTGACGTAATGTTGGAGCTTGAGGAATTGCTCCTCCTTATTTAAGATATTTTTTAAAAAAAGGAAGGAGATAATTAATTTTTTCTAGTGGAATATTTGCATTTGCAAATGCTTGAATTAAACTTTCTACAACTTCTCTTTTGGATTCAGCTGCAAGTAAAGTTGTTTCTAAACTTTGCTGATTTTTTTTGTCATTATTAGCTTCATAGATTTTTTTTTTTTGCGATAGGTGTTTTTTTCCTAAACAATGAGAATCTACTGTTGACTTATGCCTCCATTCCACAGAAAGGTCGCAATAATTACAAAATAAAAGACTATTTTCAACTGGATGTCCTTTAACTCTTGTATAAATTGCTACAGCATTAGCTTTATTAGTTTTAGCGCGTTTTCTAAATGACATTTTTAAAGTGAAAAAGAGATTTTGATTTTCGAAAAATATTTTTTGCGATTTTATATAACCCCTGAGAATTTTGTGATATTATGCGGTGATCAGGAGTAATAAATGTGTTTATCACATAATTTTGTGAGTTATGTGAATTTCTGTGAAATGCCGAATATCATCGGCCCTGCCCTAACCCATCTCTAACCTTCCCCTAAGGGGTAATGCATTGGTCGTCTATGCTCTCAGTCTACACTACCTCATTTCCATTCCATATTGGTCGACAGCATGTGATTTTCCTGATCCTCTTGCCTTTTTTTATAATTTTTTTGAGAAATCTTAACCTGTTCCAGGGGTATACGATACTTATCCTGTTCCCCCCTCACCAGCCTCATCAGCCTGGCCTCCCAAATTTATTTGTTTATTGCTTACGATATGCAATACAGTTTCTTTCTCTCCCTCTTCTATTTTATCTTTCTTTTCTATCTTCTTTTTATTTTTTTATATATCAAGTTTAGAAACTAAATATTTTCAACCACCAACTTAAATGTACTGTATTATATGTAAAACTAAGAATATTTTTCATAAATTTTAATAGACGCGTTTTTTTGTACGGAAATTATTTATATTACCAAAAATAACAAATAATTTAACTTTTGTCAAATAAGCAAAGCTGTTCAACTACTCAGATATTAGTTTTTATTAAATTAGTTTGCATATTCATAAAACTATACACATTTTTTGAACATTTCAATACAGGCACTTTATGGCGTTATTGGCGTAATTTAAGTATTTTGAGTGAATAAAACTAGCTTTTATCAAAGAAGTAAAATTGTTCAATAGGTTGGAACTATACGAACATTATTTTTCATTACATTTGAGTAAATATTTATGTAACTGTTGTTATTTTTTGCAATAAAATTTACTATGCGCGTATGTACTGTTTATTTTACAAAATAATTTTTACACTTTAGTTTAGAACCACGCTGTGCATATTGGTTTTTGTCGTATAAGTAGAATTGTTCAGAAGGTGTGTGATACTTAAACGCTAGTACTTTATTTTGGATAAAATTAGTTTAATTTTTTGTATCTATTTATTAAAATTTTATAAACAATATAACTATAAAGCACTTTATTGATTTAAAATGGTAAAATTACAAATGCTAAAATTTTGAGTCTTTGATATTTGAAATTGAAATATTGTAAAATTATTCTTATCATTTTTTCGCTCGCGCGAAACAAATTTTTTTAAAGACATTATTAATTTTGTGGCTAATAGTGATTAATTGTACCACACTTTGAGACAATCATATTTAAGAAAAAGGAGAGTATAGGACAATATCCTATAGGATCCACATGTATAAGTAAAATAACTCGGTTAGCATGTAATCCGACCAATAAAATTGCTTCACGTGACTTGATTTGTTTCAATTTTAATTTCAGGAAGTTAAAAAAGTTATCACTTATCAGTTTCATGTTTAAAAAACATTATTTTTAAATCTTTGAAATCTTTAAAATGTTACATACTTATTTTTTAAGTAGATTTCTGACACAAAAATTATGTGTATACATAAGTGATATAGATAAAAGTTGTTAACTTACTCTGATTCTTTAAAGTTTAGTTCCCTTAAAGTATCGTAGTAACCAGCCTCAAAACAAATATAGGAGATGACTATGATTATGCAATTAAATTTCCGTGATATTTAGAATTTTGGTTTATCAATGCTTAAGCGTCATTTACTATTTATGAATGTTAAATATATTGAACGTTATAGAGCTTTTTTAGAAAGCACGTAAACAGGTTAATTTTATAATATTTTATTTATGTAAATTGAACATAATAATAACAAAATAAATATAAATTAAATATTTAAATAAAACATTTTATGCAATCATAAATCACCTGCTAAAAAAAAATAGTAAATAAGTTCGATTCTTAAATTATTTAAATTATCCCTATTTAATGATTATGTCATTCAACTTTTTTAATATAACCAATAGACCAATAAAGTACTTTGTCTTTAATATCAATATAAAAATCAATTGTACATTATTTCTTTCTTTTATCATCCATTATCGTTATACATAGCAGACATTTTTAACGTAATTATTTCAAATACCTTTCCCATACTTATCAATTCTTACAATTCATATAATAAACTAAATACATATTATACATTCAGTTATTATCTCTAATTTCAACAGGATGATAATATCCGAGTGAAAATTGACCTCTTTTGTTAGTTTGTTTAACTATTTCAAATCGGTTTTCCTCATCATGCATTGATTCCAAATTCATATAAGATTTGTCGTGAGTGTTTTCTGCGGCCATTTTATTTAACTCAAATGCTTTTGTTTTATTAATTTCAGTCCCAATTCCAACAGAATAATAATATCCAAGTGTGATTTGAGCATGTGAATATCCTTCGTCAGCTAACTGTTTCATTATTTTAAATGCTTCTTCCTCATCTTTATCAACACCTTCACCAAGTTCATAACATATACCTAAATTATATAGTGCATCTTTAGAATCCTTACTTGCAGCCATCTTGTATAACTCAAATGCTTTTACTTTATTAATTTCAGTCCCAATTCCAATAGAATAATAATTTCCAAGTGCAGTTTGAGCACCTAGGTATCCCTCTTCATATAACTTCTTAATTATTTCAAATGCTTTTTTCTCATCTTTACCAATTCCATCTCCATGTTCATAACACATACTTATATGATATTGTGCACCTTTATGTCCTTTATCTGCAACTACCTTGTATGACTCAAATGCTTTTACTTTATTAATTTTAGTTCCAATTCCGACGTAATAATAATATCCAAGTTGAACTTGAGCCTTTAGATACTCTTCTTTGGCTAACTTACTAATTATTTCAAATGCTTTTTTCTCATCTTTATCAACTCCATCTCCATGTTCATAAAATATACCTAATTCATGTTGTGCATCTTTATGACCTTTTTTTGCAGCTATCTCGTATGACTTGAATGCTTTTACTTTATTAATTTCAGTTCCAATTCCGTTAAAATAATAATATCCAAGTCGAACTTGAGCCTTCAGATGCTCTTCTTTAGCTAACTGACTAATTAATTCAAATGCTGTCTTCTCGTCTTTATCAACTCCTTCTCCATATTCATAATATATACCCAATTGATATTGTGCATCTTTATGCCCCCTTTCTGAAGCTATCTCGTATAACTCAAATGCTTTTACTTTATCAATTTCAGTTCCAATGCCAATGTAATAATAATATCCAAGTCGAACTTGGGCTTTTAGATAATCCTCTTTAGCTAACTGACTAATTATTTCAAATGCTTTTTTCTCATCTTTATCAACTCCATCCCCAAGTTCATAAAATATACCTAATTCATGTTGTGCATCTTTATGACCTTTTTCTGCAGCTATCTCGTATGACTTAAATGCTTGTACTTTATTAATTTCAGTCCCGATTCCAACATTATAATAATATCCAAGTCGAGCTTGAGCTGTCGTCTGTTCTTCATCAGCCAATTGTCTCATTATTTCAAATGCTTTCTTCACGTCTTTATCAACTCCTTCTCCATATTCATATAATATACCTAATTGATATTGTGCATCTTTATGTCCTTTGTCTGCAGCCATCTTGAGTAATTCAAATGCTTTTGCTTTATTAATTTCGGTTCCAATTCCAGTGGCATAATAATAACCTAGTTGAAATTGAGCATTTGGATGTCTTTTATCAGCTGATTGCCTCATTATTTCAAATGCTTTATCTTCATCTTTATCAACTCCGTCTCCATGTTCATATAATATACCTAATTGATATTGTGCTTCTTTATGTCCTTTTTCTGCAGCTAGTTTGTATGACTCAAATGCTTTCACTTTATTGATTTCGGTCCCAATCCCATTGGAATAATAATTTCCGAGTACAATTTGAGCGTTTAAATATCCTTTTTCGGCTAATTGTGCCATTATTTCAAACGATTTTTTCTCATCTTTATTAACTCCTATTCCATCTTCATAATATAAAGCTAGATTATATTGTGGAAGAAGGTTTTCTGCAGTCACAATTTCGGAATGAGTGCTATCATGATATTTTTCTGATTCAAAATCTTCCTTAGAACTATAACGACCAGTTTGAAAAATTATTATAAATGAAAAATAATAGAATTAATATTCCTATTGAACATAATTTCGCTATTTTATGACCAATATAAATTATAAAATATATCTACTAACCCAAAATCATGTAGGTGATCGGAACTTTGATTTTTTAAACTTGAACTGATTTCAGATTTTTCTAAGTCTGATATATCAACGAATTAGAATTGAATTCTTCCAATATAGATACGAAAAAAAGAAATTGGAGAATCTTAAAGAATTAATGGTCTTACCAATTAATCTTACACGGTCAATAGCTTTTGCTAATTCTAATATATTCCCTAATGATGATGAATTACTAGTATTAATTTCTTCAGTTTCTTTGAGCTCTTCACCTGATTTTACACCACTTGATTTTATATCATTTTGGCCATTCGTAATTAAATAATTTGCTTCCTCAATGATATTTTCTTTAGGAGAGTTTAATAATTTAAGGTATAATACAACATCTTGTATATTTGGGCGCTCATTTTCTTCATATTTCCAGCATTCTAATTAAACGGTTATCAAAATAAGCGAAAGCGTAACAATTCAATTGAATAAACAAATAATTTACCTTTATATAATCTACTATATCCATTAGGCGTACCATCAATAATTGTTTCTCTTTTTCCATTTTGTATAACTAACGCTAGATCTGAGTCGGACAGATTATAGGTACCAAATGGTTTACATCCACTTGAAATTTGCCACATAAGTATTCCAATACTATATACATCAGACTTTTTATTTAAAACGTAATTTTTCTTATCATTAACTTTATTATTGAAACATTTGGGATCAACATAAGGTAGAACACCAAATAGTAAGGTGTTACTTAATTCTTTAGTAATTTTTCTTGAAAAGCCAAAATCCGCCAACTTAATATTTTTATGATGTATAAGTACGTTATTGGCATGCTAAATAAAACAGTTTTTGATTAGATTTCAAAAACTAGTACAGTAATCTACTCTCGATATAAAGAACTCGCTTTATAACGAATTTCCATCACGTGTCATTTAACTAATCAAATACGTCGTCAATATCCCTTGATATAAAATTCTTTGCTAATCTTATCGTTATAAGAGGCTCGTTATATCGAGAGCTGACTAATAATAAGATAGTGAATCAATGTTATAATACATACCAGATCACGATGTATAATATCTAAATTATGTATACATTCTACGGCACTTGCCAGTTGAAGCGCTAATTGATATTTATCATCCCAATTAAGTTCATTAAAGTGTTTCTTTAAATAAGTTTCCAATGTGCCACTATCGGCGTATTCCAAAACCAACGAGTATTCGTTCGCTTGATGAATTGTATCTGAGTCAAGAAAATGATATAAATTATAAATAGTTATTAATCTAATATACGTGTATTAAACTACGGGTTTTTTTTAAATTACTACCGGATTCCATCCTCGTGATACCATAAACTCGCAAAATATTTCGATGAAAATCAACACGTTTATGTAATTTTATCTGTAATTATTAATTAAATCGTTTTAAATAAGAATCAATTTAAATTAATTACAATATATGATTTATATATCAAAGACTTCTTAATTTATACCTCATTGACAACTTCTTTAAGATTAAATTTAAAATTAAATGATTTCAAAGCGAAAATGGTATCTGTGTTTTTCATATTAACGCGATAAACATTTCCAAAACTTCCACTTCCTATGTATTTCCTTCTTTCAAAATTAGAATATTTATAATAATTGAAATATTCTTCGGCGATTGCTTTTTCTAACCAATCGATATAATCGTTTTTTATTTCGCTTGACATTTTGTCAACAAGAAGAGTTATAAGTTACATGAAAGATTGAAAGATCATGTTAATGATATCTGGAATTTAAAATCCGATTCAAATGAATTCTTCATTTAGATTTATTATCAAGATGGTTTATTTTAGAAAGTGTACAACACATGTTTGTTACCTAAACAGTTACGCCAACTTACGTAGCCCGCACGGCCAAAATCATATCAGTTTAATTTGTTTGACGATCAATCAATACGAATAAATGAGCATGTGATCAAGCGAAAATGGCATCGGTGTTTTTCAATTAACGCGATAAACATTTCCAAAACCTCCACCTCCTATGTATTTCCTTCTTTCAAAATTAGAATTTTTATAATAATTGAAATTGATTTTTCTAACTAATCGATATAATCGTTTTCTATTTCGCTTGACATTTTATCGACAAGAAGAGTTATAACATGAAATATTGAATGATCATATTAATGATATCTGAAATTTAAAATGAATTCTTCATTTGTACTTATTATCAAGATGGTTTATTTTAGGTGTACAATACATATTTGTTACATAAACAAGTTACGCCAACTTACGTAGCTCAAAATCATATCAGTTATTTTATTTGTTTTGACGATCAATCAATACAAATAAATGTGAGCATGTGATCAAATCTATAGCATCAATTGGAAAAAAAAAAAGCCAAAATTTGGGCGATTTTATGCATTTGATACAATCAATACTAAACACAAAATTTTATGAATGATCAATAGAAGTAACTTACACTTTTGTTAACATCCAAATTTACCAAACATATCGGCGGATTTGATTATCCTATAATCAACATGTTGATATTTTTGTTACACAAAGCGTAGTAAGATTGGGGACGAACATTAAAAAAATATAAAAAATATTTATTTGGTTTTGCTATAAATAATTTGATAAATACTTCTTTTAAACCAAAAATATAATAAATATAGTTCTGATAATATTAATAATATCCATTATGGGATCTCACTTTGCACAATAATTTCTGGAATTTTTTGTAAAATTGAAAGTATTATATATGTTTTACGATCAGTTTGAGCGTAAAGTTCCTATAATGTGTACAATAAAATAAATGTGAATTAGTTATATGACTTGAAAAATATAAAAAATAGACAATTTTATATAAATTATCTTAAAAAAATTTTTTAACCAATATTCATTGAGTTTTAAAATATTTTTAAAATATTCATAACTATTGTGATTACTGTATATAAATTTTCTATTTTTACATTTTGTTTTATTAAAGCATACTTACTTTCTACAATACACACTAAATTACTATGCAGATGAAAAATGGGTTTTTTTGCGTCTACTTTATGTTTGAATAACTAGAATATGCGATTTGCTGGGGGACTTCGTCCCCCAAATATAACTTTTATAATTAAAAAAATTCTTTGATATAAATAAATTGAATTGTGTGTAAAATATTACTGAATAATAAAAT
>QZLH01000390.1:66440-87118 GCA_003833135.1 Oehlia diaphana | reverse complement strand
TTCTTTTGATGGATTCAGTGTTTTCTTTAACTGTTGTTTCAATATTTAGTACTTTTTCGTATATTGTTGTATTTCGATTGATAGACTCATGTAGATTTTAATAAGTTTGGTGATGTTAGCTGATTGTTCTGATTGAACTTTCTTGATTGAAGTTATTTCCGATGTGAGTTGATTTACTTTGTTATTTAGTTCTGTGATCTCAGTTTTGAATGATTCTATCACGCATTGATTTGGGTGATCTTGTTGCGCAGCATGATTAGTGGTAGAGTTATGTTTATCTTGGTGGGGTTGGTGAAATGTTGATTGATGTGTGAAACGTGGGTTGTTCTGTTTTGTGTTGTTTGGTCATTGTTGGGATGAAGATGTTCCTTGGTTTTGACTGTTGAGATGTATAATGTGATTATAATTGTTTTTCGCATTCTCATCCAGAGTGATTTTTTGAGTTCCTCTTTCAATTAAACGTCTTTTGTATATTTTTCAACCATTTCTGTTGGTTATGTGTTCCGCTTGTAAACAATCTTTGGTGTCATGTTTGAAATTGCCACAAAAATTGCAGGATTTTTTGATTGCTATAGAAGGGTAAATATATATATAGTTATTATTAAATTCAACTGCAGCAACTGAGGTTTCAGAATCATCGAATTCTTTTGGGTCAGCATAAATGTAGGCTTTTTTAGTTGTAGAAGCTCGGTTATAAGAAGTAAAAAAGCATGTTTTTCCATTGATTTGTTTAATAAGTGGTTTTAAGTCATGTACGGTAGTATTGACAGGTAAACCTGTAACTTGATAATATCGAGATGTACGCTTTTTGTATTCCTCGTGGTTTGGGTTTCCTGGTAAGATTTGAACGGAGAAGTTTTCTATTTCGAGGGACCAGTAATTGTTTTTATATATGTATTCTACTCCGTTTTGACTTTGGAAGTGTACTATAAGCTGTTTGTATGGTGGTTTGATGTATATGGGTTTACCATCCGACTTTCTATTATTGAATTTTTTTGCTGGTTTTTTGACTTTACTGCTGTATTGTACTATGCCTACACTGGTTGTGTTAACTAAGTGTTTGATAATGAGTTTGTTATCGTAATCATAAGGGATATCTAAGATTTTGACAACTGAGTTGTCTTGTGATTGAAATTTGTAGTCTATAAGCGTGTTGATATTTTCTTTATTTAATTCGTAAATTTTGATATTACGTAGTTGTTTAGGTGATTCTTTAATGTATCTCTCAAGTGAGTCACGTGATTTGAAACCTATAATTATATATTGGAACGTTGCTGTACTTCTAAAATTAAAAGTGATTGCGTTGTGTTCTGTGATGAAGGCGTTTTTGATTACGTCTATGATATCATGTCTTGTTAACTCTGGTTTAAAGCTATCACGTGGGATGAATGCTTCGTGTATGGTTGGGGTTTCTTTGTTGTTTATTGAAAAAATGTTGTGTAATATTTTTATACCGTCATTATCTGCTGTAGGATTCTGAATTTGTTCGTTATCTTCAGGAGATTTTCCTTTATTGGGAGTTTGAGATGGTTGATTATCTATCTCCATGTTGTTGGGGGTAGGTTCGGTTAAATTTGGAGATTTATCTGGTTGTTGATCATTAATCTTTGTAGTGATTGGTGCAATACCAGAATTTTTGTGTTGATCGTATAAAGTATTTATTGGATTTCCGAATGTGGTTTGGTCAGGTGACTCTGTGTAATCCCAGCCTGCTTCTTGTGAAGAAGGTTTTTCGTATTGAATATCTTCCATGTTGAAAGGAGCAATGGGTGTTTGTAAAGTAGTTTTCTTATTGACGTTATCGTCCAAGGATGTCGGAGATGTGTTTTGTCTATGTATGTAAGGTGGAAGACTATGTGAGGTTCCGTGTGTTTTGTATGTCTTGTATGTCCGAAATGTTTTTGTGATTTTTAGCAATATTTTTTAAGTTTTTTTGTAAGAATTTTTTTGAAGAATACATAAAATGTATGTAAATTTAGTCGTAGAGTCCAAAAAAAATAACGAAAAGTTATATTTGATAGTAAAATTTTGTCTATTTTTGTTTTTTCTTTTCAGAAAATTTTGGTCAAAACGACGATCAGAAAGAGTTTTTTTTTTTGAGCATCGTTACATCACAATATACTGTATATTATGTTGGAATACGTAATTTTTATATGATCATGTGATATGGAAATTTTTATACTCTAGCCATCCATAATTCCAGCGAAAGTCACGCGATAGTTTCCAATATTTTTAATTCGGGATTTTTTTTGTTACCTTTATTAAAAATCGAGATCAGATCGACATCAAAAAGGAAATGGTTCAATTCATGTAGAATGTACAGTATATGGATCTGCCTAAAAATTTCATGATGTGGTCGAAGGGATTGCTACACCCTATAAATGAACATTTATAGTTTAGCGTATAGGTACTGTATATACTGTAAATAAACTAGATAAAGAGCTTAATTTCACAATTCTTTAATTTTTTTTTTTTTTCAGGAATTAATTTGCGAGATGATGATACGATTCAGTTTATAGAGTGACTTCTTTATTTGATTTTTGAATAAGGAAAAGCAGACACTAAAAAGGTTTCCCTATAAAAAATTTTATCCGTTATTTCTGTAAAAATTCCGTAAAAATGCCTTTCACTAATCAATTCACGGAAAATGTAAATACTGTAAATTCGATAACTTCCGTGATATAAGGTTATTAAAACGGCAGATTTCGGTTTATTATAAGTTAAAATAGTAAAATAGTAAAAATTTAAGGGAATTGCTATTTGCTAAACGTCGCCTGGGCGATTGTCGCCTGGGTTTTTTTTCAAATATGTCACATGATGTACATGTACAATATATAGAGTAAGGCTGACGGCTGATTTTTTTTAACTTAGCTAATTTCTATCACTCAAGATTTTTTTTAAAAAAAAATTTTGCACACATATATTCAAAATAATCTTATCTAATGGAATTTTATTGCAAATATTAAAATTTAAGTCACACATTTACGATTTTAGAGAAAAAAATCACCGTATTTTTAATGAAGTGATACAAATAAAAGAAATAATAACAAATTACAATGATCAAGAAGAAAGATGCTAATAAAAAAATGAAATAACAATGAAGTAATGGAAAGTTATAGAAGATGAAAGGGGTAAAAAAGAGTAGTAAGAAGTGATAGGAAACAAAAAGGAGAAATATGGCATGATGATAGATGAAGAGGAGTGATGGGAGACGAAAAGGAGGGATGAGAAGATGAAGAGGAGTAATGGGAAAGATGAAACGGAGTAATGGGAAGATGAAAAGGAGTAATGGGAGACGCCCAATTTGTGATGTAAATTGTGGAGTGACAAAAGGAGTAATGGGAAGATAAAGAGGAGTGATGGGATACGAGAAGGAGTGATGGGATACGTAAAAGAGTGATGGGAGACGAAGAAAAAATGATCATTTATCGGAGTTTTTCCCAAAAAATTTTTTTGGGGATATTGAATTTATCAGAAAACTCTTATACGCATAAAATCATGACTTACAAAAAATCGGACGAAAATTACATTTGTTTTATAACGTTTTATGTATTATCGTGTAACATGACAGATGCAGTTAAGTTTTAATTTATATGATTTATAAAATTTTTTTTTTTTTTTAAATTGAAATCTTCAAAGTAATAAAGAATTTTTTATGTTATCTCTTATTTCATTTTGTATTTCTCAATTGTTAAACCTTATTATTGAAAACTGCTACACTAATTGAACGGATCACGAATTTAAAAAGTTTAACATTTATGATAATCAAATGTCACGAAATGAATGAATGAATGAATCAATAAATCGATAAATGAATAATCTAGTAGGAAAAGAAAAATCATCAGTATTACAAAAAAGTGTTACATGATGCATGATGATACTAACTGAAGGAAATATAAGCAGAATATCACAAATAAACTGGCTTATTATGTAAAAGCTAACAAGTTGATTTCTATTATAACACATCATTTTCGTCATTTATATGTGAACGAGAAAAGTTTAGAAAAGACAAGCAACAATCGATAAGATAAAAGATAACTTCTGTATCTCTTATTTTGATCTGCAATCAAGATATAGTCATCAATTCAATATTTTATGTAATTTAAAGTAAAATTTGTCTTCTAAATAATACAGTAATATAAATCTTTCAATGTCAATACATTCACTAATTACACTTCACAAGAATAAACACAAAAAAAAAAAATTCTTATTACCTTCGTTCTAAAAATGTGAATTCTTAATAATCAGAGGTTACACCATTAATCACGTGATTTGTAAATAACGGTAAACTGGTCACTACTATGAACTTATCTTTTAAATTATAGAACATAAATAGGGTCATATTACAAATAACATAGGTATATTAAATATAAACCAACTTCATCATGATAATCTTAATCTGATACTTTACATTATATTAAATATTATTGCTTTGTTCTTTTTTCCATTATTTTATTCCTACTTGTATGACAAAACGACCATGGGAAAATTATATATTACACCATGGTAATTGTATCTATTTTTATGTTCATACAAAAGAATCCACTTTTCTATAAATTAATATTCAACCATGATATCATCATTTAGAATTTAATTGTGGGGCCAATTGCTTTTACAAGTAGAGAAGGCAAAGTTTCAAATTTTACCCAAAATATATATATTGCTTTGTAGGATTCGTTAAAATGGAAGTTGTGAAATCATATGAGATCCATATGATTTTCTCATACTCAATACGAGTTTGCATTACATAGACTAGTACTAAATATGATGATATTTAAAAAGACTAATTACTTAGATTAATTATATTTATTATTGCAATTCGGGCGAACCGTGTGATAATTGTCGTTTTTTTGTACTTCAGTTCTTTATACATGTAATGTTTATCGTCGCCGTATCTCCGAAATTATGAAAGATACTTTGAAATAATTTCTTTTTTTGAGAATTGTTTATGTTGTGGTTTTTAACATGTAATTAACTCGTAAACTAGATTATTACACAAGTTTTTACGCCTGATTTATAATATTCTTTATATCTACATTTTTATCTAACTTCTGCGCATTGCCGATCATATCATGAAACTCATGAAACTCCGAAACGCCTTTTATTCAAAAATAGAATGATTGAACGATTGTATAATTTAGAAACTGCAGCGGTCAAAAGTTTAATTATTAAATTAGTTTAATTAAAATCAAAAATAAATTTCCTTTATGTACCAGTATTGGTTTAATTGGTTTAATTGGTTTAATTGTAAATTCGTTAAGTCGGGAACAAAAAAAAAAAAAAAAATGGCTTACTGAAATCATAAAAGTTTATTTTTTAGATTTTTTCTCTATAAAGCAAAAACTGGTGAACATCTTAAAATTTTTAAGGTAATGTCAATCGAAATTTTAAAAAATTTATAAATGCAGTCTATGCATGAATTATAATATTAAATTGTTCAAGAAATGATATATAATTTACAATTTTTTTACATGAATTTTTTTTTATAAATTTCACTCGTTCAATCGCCCTTAAAAATTTTGTGATGTATCTGTTGAATTTTTAATAAAAAACGGAATTTTAATCCGTTATTCTTAGTTCCGGCCAGAATTGAAATTTAAATCCGGCCGGAATTAATTTACCGTTAGGCACTCAAAACCAATTCGATATCCACTATATTAAATTATTTTATATATATTTCTTAATACACGAGAACTTCTTATGCAGAAAAAGATACTTGTGAGAGAAGAAATCCTTAAGCATGCGAAAGTTATTTTATTGTTTGTTTACTGGAATTAGGAAATCTGTCATTTTATTATTTGGATCCAAAAAAGACAAACAAATAAGCGATCTCTATTATCTGCCGATCAATTTAACAGTGAATCGGTTAAAACTTTGCCCAAGCCGAGAGTAGAAGTAAAAATATATATATATATTTTTTTATAACTAAACAAATTAAGTTAATATAATTATTAACAAAGAAATATACATTCAGTTTATCCACATAGTATATACAATATTATATTACTATAAAGATATCATAAAAATAAAAGTAATGATATTTATAAAAATTTTTCCTTAGTTCCATAATAATGAATCATAAGCCTAAATTTACGTGATTCAAATAACAAGCAAGGGAGAAATGGTTTGGTTTGAACTAAAGAAAAAAGAAAAAAAAAAGAGAAGATTTAAGTAATATAGAGTGTTGCTAATTATAATTATGATAATGGGTAAGTAATTAAATATGTAGAAAATATAAATAATGAATGAAATAAATAAAATGTACATTAATAGTGATGATAGAGTAGATAAAAAATATAATTTAAGGGAACGACGAAGAAGAACCTAGGCATCCGGCAGGTAGAATTAGAGAATCAAGGCTATTATTATTATTACAAAAGTTCCCCGCACCGTTAAAAAAATCATCTTCGAGAGGATTATCAGTAATTTGAGGTGTAGCTAATCGAGCGATTTGATCAATGGTACTAAGATTATTTGTAAATCGGATATTATTTGCATTATTTGCAAGATTTATAAATCGGTTTCTTTGAGTAGATGTTAGTCGCCTTCTCCAAACATAAGTTGTTGCCAAATTAATTATATGTTTACTAAATAATCTATTATATAATCGTAGTCGATGAGTTTGAAGTAATTGTAATCGATGAGTCGTATAATTTTGCAATCGGTAAGTTCTATATAATTGTAGCCTATGAGCTTCTCGTTTTATATTCTGTTTGATTAATCCTTTGCCAGTCAGTCTTTTATCTCTTATAGTAGTCGCAAGTGTCTGTGCATTATTATTATAAGGTAGTTGGTATATATTTCTATAATCAATGAGGTTTAAAAATATATTTAATTTCGATTGAACAGACATATTTGTATGCTTAAACTAGAATTTTTTTCAAAAAACAAGTGAACCAAATTTTTGTGAATATGAATTATGAGGATCAAGTTATATATCTTTATATATCTTTTTGAAATTATTTTTAATTTGTGGAAAAATCGGTAAACTGTGGATCTAATACACGTGGATATCACTAAGTTAATTTGTATTAATTATAAATAGAATTTAAAAATTTAAAAATGGATTAGTTTTTTAATTTTACCTAAAAGTTCATTTTTTTCATTACTGTTTTTAATTTATTTGTAACAATATTTAATGTTTACTAATCGTCATTGCACCGATGAAAGGTAAATAGTAATGTAACAAAGAATAAGATTCTAACACGTTTCGATTTATTCGGGTGTGATTTCGGCAATTCGGAGAAACTCCTTAAATTATTCTAAAAATTTATATTTCACTATCAAGAAAGTTTACACCGTGAAACGTTGTTATTGTTTCTTTTTTTGAAACTCATTATGTAGAATTAGTGTGCGTAACCAGTGGGTTCTTAATATAATTTTAACTGTAAAAAAATTTGTGGCGGTACTACTGCGCTTAAAACTTGTTTAGCCACGCGACACTGACGTAATAATCTAAAATTAACACTTATATATTAATATATACAGTATATAGCTTTATCTATATTACATAATTTATATAGTTTTTAGGGGTATAATATTTAATATGACGTATGTAGTTAATATAACTATTTTCAATAAAAAAAATCAATTTTAAATTTATTTATATAATTATAATTTTTAAAAGCGATTGGGTTAAAGTCAAAGATGATGAGAATCAACTTTGAGATGCGCAAGAAAAGTGCGCATGATACTTAATACTTCGGTGGACGAACTCCACCAGCTTCTTAATGGAAATCTGACTGTAAGCGAACAATCAGTAATTGAACATTACCTTTGGCTATTTTATTTTTAGAAAAAATTTCTTTTATTATTTTATTTATAAAAGATATTTTTTATGTTTTAAGAAATATTTTACTTTTAGAAAAATATCTACTATATTTAATTAGAGTTACTATAGATAGAAAAAAGAACGGAATTTTGGAAGTGCTAATGTAGCACAAGGATCTATATGCAAGCAGGGTAGCACATCCTTTATCGGTTTATCCTAGTTTTAATTCCTCATTTCACGAACACAATATTATAAAATTTTTAAATATACACTGTATAGGGCGAGATAATGGCGGAGTAATAACATTAATTGCCTTCATTTTTAATAATCTCGTAAATGTAATGAATCTAATGTAGCTGTAAAAATACAATGGCAAAATCTGAATAATAAAATCTAAATCTATAACATTTGACATATAGATTGTCGTAAGTTATCGGCGATAAATATATTATTATATGAATAAAAGTGACACGCAACACATAATTTTTGTCATGAGTATATAACATAAATAATATAAATATGTCCCCAATACCATAGTTTCGGCTTGCTCTTAACCAAGTAGATTTTTCTTCTTTTTTTAGGCGTCTCTATGGAGTCTGCCTTCTCTCTATCTTCTTTCCTCTTCTCTTTTCTTTAGGTATTCTTTTGTTTTTCAATTAAATAATCTTAAACATTGTTGAATAATTCTTTGATAAATAACTCATCAGATGAAACTTCTCTTTTCTTTAGGTTTCTTCGGTTCCCTTATTTTACATCTTCTTTTAGGTATGTAGGTTGGGAGTGTGGATTGTGTATGGGTGGGGTAGTGACCTCGCTCTTCTCCCATTTTCCCTCTTTCCCTTTCCCTTTCCCTTTCCCTTGTTCCCTCGCTCTTTCCCTTTCCTTACTTTTCCCTTTACCTTATTCTCTCGCTCTTTTCCCTTTCCTTTATCTCACTTCCTCTCTTTCCCTTTCTTTTCTCTCTTTCGTTCGCTTTCTCTTCCCTTCCCCTTATTCCCTCGTTTTTTCCCCTTTCCTTTATTCCCTTGCATTCCCTCGCTCTTTTCCCTTTCCCTTCTCTCTCTCTTTCTCACTTTTAGATGGTGGTGAATGAAGCGCTGAATTCGCATTACGCGTCACAGACCGTGAATTTTTATATAAACGTCGGTTTCCATATTGGTAAACCAAATGGATGGGTAATGTTGATAACCTATCGTAAATATGAATTAAAAGGTCTAATTTTAACTTCAATTAAACATACGTCGTTTAAACTTTATTTAGCTTTTAACAATTGTAGCAACTAGCTGTAACTAAATAGTAAATGTTAAACAATTTTAACATTTGGTTTAAATTAAGTCGGCATCACTAATTGAACACTCAAAAATCTTATATTTTAATTACAAAATATATTATACTTTATTTGAAATACTTCAAATCCTTCACTATAAACCTGTATCAGGATGGATAATTTCGTTGTTGTACGCCCGATTAAAAAATTAGAGTATTTTCCTATATGTGAACCGTAATTATAATTAAATTTCTCATAACTATAGCCTAATTTTGCAGTAAAAATGTTTTTCCATCTGTAAAATTAAGCAGAAATCCAACTTGTAAGTTTGCGTTGATTTTTACGACCTAGATAGTAGCTTCTTATTGTATGAAAAAGTACTATTATGATCAAATCCTTCCTATTTGAGAGATATAATAGTTTAAAATCACGAGGGATATTTTTTATCATGGCGTGCGTGAAAGAGTCTTTCTTTTCAAGCTATAAAGTAAAGAAGAAGATGATTTAATTTAATTAAGAGTGGATATTCTCAATATTTTGCCCCTAAATTTCAATTTTATCCAATCACCCCTTTTTTAACAATAATTCAAATGAATGAACTCACAAATAAGTAAATTTATCAACATTAAATAAATTATTTTGTACTTTACAAATAGTTTCAAGACAAAAATTCCATAAATCCATATATGATTCGTGTTCAGTTATTAAGCAGTTTCAAGAATACCAGTTATTTTGGTGTAAATGTATAAACATTCTTGAATATACTAGGAATTATTAAGTTCGCCGGCTGTTATCAACAATTTAGATACACCAGAGCCTTGTAAATAAATTCTTTAATTCAATGTTTCCTAAATAAATGAATTTAAATTTAAATTATTATTGGTTTTTTTTTATTAAAACGAAATTTTATTATTTTATGAATATTATATACAAATACCTAAGAATAATATTAAATAATTATGGTAAAACATTTGTTTTCTGAAATAAATTCAGCTCATTCATTAGAAAATGTGGAGCGAAATATTGAGACCTAATGCACAAATATTTGAATGAGCAGAATTTCTTTAGCATCCGGTCCTTCCGCCCTTCTCAGGCTTAAATAAACATCATATCCTATTTCTGTTTTCAAAAGTTTTTCGTAATCATTAGTAAATTTGAAGACATATTTTATAGTAAAGAGGAGAAAGAGAGGGTGAGAACCAAAAGAGAGAGAGAGAAATGTAATGAAAATAAGGTTCGAGTCGGGGCAGTCTTAATATATATGGTTTTTGTGATGATCGGAAAATGATATTTCTAAAGTAGGAAACAATAAATTATTGAATTTCGTTTTATCGCTATCCAAATTTGGCAATGTAAGAAAAATTTGTATCATGAGCTAAATTTCTGGATTTTTTTTTATCTTTCATAAAATTTTGAGCTCTAATTATTTTCACAATTTTTTTGTACGAAATTTGGTTTTTTAAATTTAACATTTGGTTAAAATAGGTTAAGTTAAAATGTTATTAAATCCTAAATTAAAATTGAAGCCGGAATTAAGTTTCAATGATAATTCCAGCCAGACTTCCAATATAAGAATAGTGTGCATCAACAAAAAGATGATTGCTTTGCTGGTAGAACTTTCTCTCTTCAACCCGATTTGCTGCACAAAAACCCTTAATTCAAGAAATTATTAAAAATTGAGGACATAAGGTTATTTTCTATCCAAAGTTCCATCGTGAATTAAATTTATTGAACAATTTTAGGGTGCGGCAAAACAATATACTTGAATAATTGTGATTTTACTTTTAAAGGATTGGAAAAAACATTTTTAATATTTTAAATTCTATTAAATTTGAAACTGATCTTGTTCTATGATACTTCTGTTCACCATAGTGAGCCCTGATAGTATGTTGACGCTCAGTAGACTTATTTGTTCTAGTCCAAAAATTTCGTAGTGATAAAAAGACTTTAATTAATTCTTAAAAGAAAATATCTAATAATTGTGTGTAATAATGGAATATACTTAATAATTATTTAATTGAAAGGATCATTAGGTAGGTGGCTGTAACTCCCAACCCGTCTTTCCGTGTAGTCAAGAGCAATTTTCTATATAATAATGGACAACAATCTAACCAAATGTTCCATATATTCAAGGATGATAATTTTTAAATATAATTAAAGGATGAAATGCTTAAAAAAAATCTTGGTAATGGAATTTTATCATAGCTAATGCTTACTGATATAGAATATAGTGAAAATAAAATTTCAAATAATAAATATGAAAAAAGGGATAATAAAGAAAAATTTCAAAAAACAATTGCAAGGTTTAATATATGAATTTAAAAAAAATGATATCAGATATAATAAAATATGGTTAAATATTAATTTATCCATTAAAATAGAGATTGCTCGTCCATTTACCATTCTTGCCGTGAATGTATAATATACTATAAGAAAAAGATTCGTAGTGTTCCGAATAATAATGAAGTCATCCTTTTTTTGTAATACTCAAAGAAAAAAAGAGATTTTTAAATGAATTATAAATGATTATGTGAGGTAGAAAAATATTCCGTTGTCTTAAATCGCAAAATCTATCTATTAACGGACAGTGAATATGATCTTAGTTTGATCCATAGATATACTGGTAACAGTATATTTAATAGTTATCAGTGTTTACCTAGTTATATGAACATGTAAATTTACACTATAACAAAGTAATTAATTTCAGACTTCAAAAAATACTTAGGAACGTGGCAACGTGCTATGCTTTATAAACAATTTTTTAGAAAATTGATCACATATTGGAGTTTTTTTGGAATGAGAACTAAAAAAATAATCATTTATCGGAATTTTTCCCAGAAAATTTTTAATAGGGATGTATTTTAAATAACACGGTTTAAAATTATAATTAAACACGTACATTATTTGTTGTATGTGACTAATTGCTTAGAAATCTAAAATCACTTCGTTGTTATCATTAAAACTATAAAGTGTTCTTTAGGAAAAGATTTGCTCTCATTTTCATCATTTTCAAATATCATTTCGTATAAGTTCACTAGCAAGAAATAATACTACCATCTTCATATTTACTGTAGTTACATGTTTCCATATATTGACATTGTAATTCATTTACTGCCGAAATTAAAAGATACTACTCCTCGACAACTAAGCAAAGTAAATATTGAGTTCGAAAAAGATAAATACAAGTTATGATAAAATTATATTACTAATCATTTATCAAGATTTCGCTGAATCAAGAATAATCGTTCGGACTTTCGGAAAAGCATCATCATTTGACGATTTTCGAATCGATCCTTTAAAGGATTCAACTTGCTAAATAAAGTTAAACTGTTAAAGGTGATCAGCCTACTAACTAATTAACATTACTCATTGAATATATAGATCACAAACAATGTATTGAATGTATAATGTATGTAATTATAACAATTATAACAATTATAACTTCTTTAAAAGGTAAAGCGAGCAAAAACACACGTCGTCAATTTAAACAATGAAATAAAATCCATAAAGAATTTTCTGGATAAAATTCCGATAGATGATCAAAAAACTCTGATATGTGATCAATTTTCTGAAAAATTTTTATACAATATGTAATATTCTAAAGATCTTACTTCGTTATAACTATGATAATAAAACACTCTAAACTATTAGTTATCTTGCGTTACCGTTAAAGACTCTAGATTTTTGACTTATTATTATTTGTATGAATCTTCAATCAATCTTATTTTTAGTCTCATCATATAAATAAGAAGTAAAAAAACCAAACTCTCTTGAAAAAAGAAGAAAACAAATAACAAATTATATAACGTTTAAAATAAAAGATGCCATACATCGAGGTTAAAATCAATGTTCAGGTAAAGTAGTTTATGAAAATATGATTCTTCATCCTTATAAATTCATATACTCTCTTCCTATTTCTTTTTTTTTTACTCCCTTTCTCGTTACTCTATTTTTCTCTTTCGCTTATCCTTTCTTCACTTATTTCAATATCAAAAGGTGCAAGACCACAAACAATTCATTAGAGAATTAAGTTCCTACTCGGCCAACGTTTTCAACAAACCATATGTATGTGTTTCTCTTCAAGACAACCACTCGATCATCTTTAATGATTCCGATGACCCGGCTTACATTATTGGAGTTACATCTATCGGCATAGATTCTGCGACCAAAAAAAATTGAGTAAGGAATTAAGTGAATTTTTGGAAAAAGATTTGAAAGCCAGTAATGATCGTGGGTATATTTTCTTTTATGGTCCTGATGGAGCTAATGTAGGATGGAAGGGCAGTGGCTTAAATTTTTTTTTTTTTTTTTTTTTTTTTGTGGTCTTTTTTTTTTCAAGCAGGTTTTACAACAGAAAGCGCTGAAACTAATTGGATGCTTGTTGGATATAAAGGATATAATCAATCGTATCTATTTTTATCAGTTATAATAGCTTATAATAATAGCTATAATGGATATTTTGAATAACCCATAAAAAAACCCCCAAAATCGTTATTTATAAAAAAAAAAAAAATAAATAAATACATACTGCGTTAGTTTTATTGAAGTTTACGAAAAAAGTTTTTAAGTTTTAAGCGAAAGAACAAAAAATATAAAAGGATAAGGGGAGATTATTTTTTTTTAAAAAAAAAGGAAGAAAAAAAGAAAAAAAAGAAAATTAAAAAAATATTTTTATAAAAAAAATATTTTTGATAAAAAAAAAAATAGAAGAAATGGAAGAAAGGTTTTTTTTTTTTCGAATGATAAAAATGATAAATTTTTTTAATTTTAGTAAAGAAAAAAAAAACGCCCTTTTTTATTTAAGCAAAACATTTGGTTATAAATGTAAATTTTTTATAAAAAAAAGAGGCGCAATAAATTCGAATTAAAAAAGTATTAACATGAGATTGTGTAATGATTAAACATTAGAGGGTCTTACCGTAATATGATAAATAAGGAGATGAGCTACAAATGACAGTTCACTAAAGTTCGTTCTGAAAAATATTGAATTTCACATGTCAGATTGTTGAATTTACTATTTAATTAGTTTTATATATTCAAAAATCATTTGATCTTTAAAAAACAAAATAATTTTTGTTATATATTTGAATATTTTGGTAAATTTTTTGATGGTTGTTTTCTTTATCTATTTATCTATATTATCTAAGCTACAATATGTCAAATAAGTCAAACAAGAATAAAAGAATTTTCTTTTCAACGCTTTACCGTTAAACAAAAAATTATTCTACTGCGGAATATGTGTAATAAATAGATCACCCCCTTATATATATAAACTTCATATAAATAAACCCTTGCTTTTTTTTCATTCAGTCATACATACTTACTAATTATTTAAAATATCCGGATGAAAAATATTACTTATTGGTTATTATATCAAAGGAATGGTCTTAAATTTTTTTCGGGAGAAGGAATTTCTATAAATTTCTTAAAATAACCTTATATGACTTAATATGATGATGATTATTAATTGATTATCAATAAATAATGAAATTCATATAATTCAAATTTGTCAATAAATTCTTAATTGTTTTAGAAAAAAAAGGGGTTTATCATAAATTTTAGAGGGAAAAAAAAAGTAATAAAGTTTTTTTTTTAAAAAAAAAAAGGTATTTAACCAAAATCGTTATCGTTTAAAATAATAACAATATAATATTGTTATTTTTTTTTATTTAATTTTTTCTCAAAAGAAGAAAATAATAATAAATTAATTAATTGATTAAAATAGAATTCGTTAACAATGTTAAAATCCAAAAAGTCTTAACAAATAATTCTACGTTAAGGAAACCGAAAGGAGACCGAAAGAACTAAAGAAAGACTTGAATATATTGAATATATTGGATATATTGGATATATTGGATATATTGGATATTGATTGGTATTGCGACTATTTGGTATTGGATTAAGTATTGGGAGTTCGGGACTAAAGTTGGTATTGGTATTGAACTATTATATATATATATTTCAGTTATTGATATATATAATAGAACTCTTTTTTTACAATATTATTTGAACGAAATAATAAATTTTTTCTTCTAAAGAGAACAAAAAAAATAATTTTTTTTTTTATTTTTTTTTTTTTAAGAAAATCTTTTTTAAAAAAAAAGAATTATATTTTTTTTTTTAGACCCCTTTATATATACCTATAATTACTATTTTTATTTTTTAAAAAATACGAGTTTTTTATAAAAAATTTTACAAGAAAATTTACCAGTTAAAACTCTAATTTAGTAAAAACATGATAATAAAAAAGGTTATATTAAACAAATAAATAAATTACCCCAAGAAAAGATCACGGGAGATCAAAAAAAAAAAAAAAACGAAAAAACCCAAAAAACAATGCGATCATTTTAAACCTAATTGTTCTTTTTAAATTTTTGTACCATGATATTCTTAAAATATTTCCCCATTTTTATAAAGTCATAAACGAATTAAAACATAAGTAACGGATTATTTATTGTTTTTTTGTTTTTTAAAGTTTCGAAAAAAGATTAATTAGAACAATTATTCAAGAAACAATCAAAAAAAAAAAAAAAAAAAAAAATCTAAAATAATTTAAAAATAATTTTTCAATTATCTTATTTATTATATAGATTGATTAATCATCTACAATTGATTGTGGATCGATCATTACTTTGGTAGATTATTTTTTTTCTTTTTTAAAAATATCAAAAATATCATAAGTTCCAATAAGTTAAATTTTTCACTTCGTTAGTTATTTTCATTAAAAAAGTAGATCAAAAAAGTAGATCTGGGGTTAAAAAATCTCAAATTCTTTTTTTCTTTTTTTTTTTTATTTCAATCATCATAATGTAAATCTGATCGTCGGGCTAAAAATCTGGCCTAAAAATTTGCCAATTTTGCCCCGTTATTTGTTATTTATTCCATTATTTTTGTTATTTTTGTTATTTTGTTGGGGTAAAAAATATTTATTACACCAAAATTTCCAAAAATTTTACAAGGTATTTGACGTGTTACGTTGTTTGACGTTACGTTTGTAACTATTTGTAGACTCTTTGTAGACGTTATTGTAACATTTGTGACATCATCGCAAAAACGTGACATAATGACATTGTAGAACATCGTAGAACATCGTAGATATCTGATATCGTGACTTCGTAGTTCGTTAAACATCGTAGATATACAGTTACATTGTCATTAATGTCCATCAAAGTCCATCATGTCGTCAAAGTCCATCATGTCGTCATTACCGTCATCCCAAAAAAATTCTTCGGTTTTGGTTCGGACTTTACCCCCTTTTTTTTATTTACTTTTTTTTTAAAAAAATTATCACATCTTATCGAAATAAATTATCGGAATAAAATTATCGGAATAAAAATAATCTAACCGAAAAAATAAAAAATTTCCACGTCATAAAAAGGTATTATATAACCTCCTTAAAATCTTATAATTACACAATTTTTAACACAGCCCAATCCTTATTATCAATATTTGTTTAAGGGTCCAACTTGAAGGTAACAAGATTTTTGGTTCAAATTTGCAGTATTGTTTATTATTTATTTCAGGTGTTACAAATAATCGAAAAAATTTCATTAAAACGCGAGATGAAAAAAAAAAGAATCACGGAACCCTTTTGAAATAAACAATAATGTGGTGATACTAATCTATTGATAAATAAAATTACGCGTAATATTCTCTCCTGATTTGGCGGGTTATTTTCCCCTAAATATTAAAAATGTAAGGTTTATCTTTAATAGAAAGAAAGGAGGATAATGTATAGACGATCTTTCACCTTATCGGTTACATTCTGACAAGAAATTAAACAGGATTTCTTTTTTTTTTTTTTTTTCAACGAATCATGAAAATTGGTTCATTCGAATTCATTAAGTTAAACCTTTTTAAATACTTGTGAGAAAAAAAAAAATTGGGCGTTTTTTTTTTAGTTATTGGTCAAAACAAGTAACAAAACAGTGCGTGCATTATTGTTAATGAAAAAAATTCCATCCATTTTCATTCTTTTTAAAAGCAAAAGAAAATAACCATTCAAAGTAAAAGTTAAAGAAAAACGTGTTTCCCGCTTATAAAAATCGATTCGTGGTATAAAGATATCACCTGAAATTACTTAAATTACTTAAAATTACTTAAACAGTTTTAATTACGAATTTCACATACTAATACATATTTTGCAGTTAGGCTTTTTAGCCATTTAATATTTTTTTTGCCATTTTACCATGAATGGTTTACATAATAAAAAAAAAAAAAATCGTTATCGTGGGCTGTATATCTCGGAAAAAAAATATGAGAGTTATATTATATATATTATATATAATATTATACAGTTATTTTAGTTAATTCTGGTTATTTTTATATGACAATTTTTTATATGTCAATTTTTTTTTATGTCAAAATAAATATTTTATAAATAAAAACTTAAATTTTATTAAAAACCCTTTATTTATTTATACTTAATAAAGATATGATAAACTATATATTTATTGAAACATTTTCATTCTCTTGATAAACAAAAAAACATGAAATCGACCCCAACAAAACTTTCTTTAGAACAATTAAATAATCATTATATTCTTTTCAGACATGGACAATCTAAAGCAAATATTGCCAAAATTGTAGTATCCAAACCGGAGAATGGAATACCTTCTAAAGGAGTAGGACCTCCTTCTCCATCTTCCAACTCTAGTGAAGGTAAAGGTTGGGGATTAACAGAATTTGGTAAAGAACAAGTTATAAATGTAAGTCATAGTGGAAACAATGAACTCTTTTTTTCTCATTCAAATAGTGAAACAATAAGTCCAAAAATGGGTTTATTGAAAAAAAAAAGTGTTTCGTAATCGCATAATTTATTGTAATCCTACATTTATGCTATAAAATGCATAATCACATTCCTCTTAATTACCTAATTTTATTTATTTTTTATTCGTGACCTTTTGCTTTTTATGCAAAATAATAACAATGGAAGTTACAACAAACATCTTTCTAATTAGGAAAAAAGAAAACTTTAAACATGTTTTATTTTTATTTTTAGGCTTCACGAGATTTATCGAACTATTTTAATAATTTTCAAAATCAGGAAATAGATGATGATAATAATATACTTGATAAATTCAAAAATTCTGAGAAATTTCAAAAATTTCAAATTAAAATTTATTCATCCCCATTTATTCGTACTGTTGAAACTGCAAATATTTTACTTAATGAATTATTATTAACAAATAATAATTTATCAATTCATCCAGAAATTATTATTCATGATGATTTAATTGAACGTAATTTTGGAATTTTTGAATTAAAATCTGGTCAAGAATCTTATTCTAAAGTATGGAAAATGGATGAATCTTATACTTTAGAAAATGATTATAAAGAATTACAAGTTGAAACTTGTGAAGAAGTCAGATCACGAATGTGTAACGTAGTTAATGAGATTGAAAGAGAACATCATATAATTGCGATATTAGTTAGTCATGGGGATCCATTGCAAATTTTACAAACGGCTTTTGAGAATGCTGATACCAATTTACATAGATCATTAAATCATTTAGAAGTAGCTGAATGGAGAATTTTTGGACGTAGGTAGCTGATGTTATTGGGGGGGACTGTTACTTAATTACTTGCTGTACTTGTAATTTGGATGTTTGGACTATTGGTATTATTACTTGCTGTTGGATGTTGGACTATTGCTGTCACTTATTGCTGTTACTTGTTATTGGTTGTTATTGTTTTATAAGACTGTTAACGTTATTATTATCTGCTTTTTATATTATTTATATATTATTTATCTGGTATTATCCGTTATTTTGCTATTATCTGTTGTCCCGTCCCGTTATTATTACCTGTTATCCCGCTATTACCTGTTGTAGTGTTGTCCCGCTATTGCCTGTTATCCCGCTATTATGTGTTGTCCCGCTATTAATGTTATTATGTCCCGCACTCCGCTATTACCTATTCCCTGTTGTCCCGCTATTATCCGTTATCTGGTATCATCTGATATCTGCTTTAACCGTGTTTATCACACTATCGTACACACCTAACATAATTTTCAAAAGATTAAGAGTTGGCCAATGCGTGGCTCATCGATGGCTTGATATTTTTTTTTTTTATATTGGCATTTTTTTAATACTTTTATATATTAGCAATTTTATATTAGCCCTAATAAAAAAAAAGAACTTTTCTTTTAAAATAAATGACTTTCATTATGCATTCTTCTGCCCTTTGCATTTCGACTGCATTTCCGTCAATTGTGTTCCTTTTTTAATCTCTTCTTTTCTTTCTATAATTCGTTGAAATCAACAATCATTTAGGCTGGAAAAGTAATTTGAATGAATACTAATAAGAACTATTTTCAATGACTAATTTTATCTTTTTTTTTTTTTTTTTTTTTTTTTTTTTTTTTTTTTTTTTTTTTGCCTTTGCACCAAGAAAAAAATGTATTTGTTTGAATGATGATAATGAGAAATGACTATATTTAGAATACTTATTGGTTTATCCCATAAAAGTTGAAAAGGCGCAGGTAAATAGTACTTTTTGCCGTACTTTTGCATCCTAACGGCGAAAGGTATAAGGTATGTTATTGCCTATTTATTTTATGTATGTAAGTAATGTAAGTAATGTAAGTAAGTATGTAAGTAATGTAAGTAAAGGCTAAGTATTAAATCGGAATTTGCCATGATTCTTGACATTTTTTTGCGGAGAAAAAAAAAAAAAAAAATATTTCTTTGTTTAAAAAATAATAATAATCATAAATAAAATCGAAAATCTAAAATCGAAAATCGAATCGAAACAAAACTTTGAACTTTCTTTAATTACACACGTTTTTACATCTTTAAATGTCGCGTGTTTTTTAAGGAAAAATTCATCGCGTGATATTTTGATTGATTTTTAATCAAATGTAATAATCAAATGTAAATAATCAAATGTAAATAATCAAATGTAAATAATAAGCAAATGTAAAAAGCAAATAAAAAAAGCAAAAAAAAAAAAAAATTTTTTTTTAAAGTAAACTTTTCTTATTCGTGAATTTATCTTATTTGTTTTTATTTTATTTTGTTTTTTATTTTTTTTTACCCTGCTTTTGTGTTTATGAATCTTATGAACCTTTTTGTTTTTATTTTTAAGGTACGATTACGCCGCAGTGAAATTAATATATTAAAATGACTCATAATAACTTATCTAGGTAATGGGCTGAAAAATGTGAACTAAAAAAAGGCTCAAGGAAAATTTTTTTTTTAAAAAAAAAACGACTAAAAAAAGGCTCAAGGATTTTTTAAACTTTAAATTTTTTTTTTTAATGATAAAATGGAAATTACAACCATTTTGTGAACCGATATTTCTTTTCTTTTCTTTTCCCATTTAAGTATCATAATAAATAACAACGAGCTCATTTTATAACAAAATAAAATATTACATCATAAAATAAAAAGAAAAAAAAAATTTTTTTTTTTTTTTTTTTCGTTGAGATCCAATCGATATTCATAGAAAGAAGAAAAAAAAAAAATTTTTTTTTTTTTTTTTTTTTCAAAAAAAAAAAAAAAAAAAAAAAAATTTTTTTTTTTTTTTTTTTTCAAGCATAACAAACAACAAATAATTAATTACAGTAATTAATAATAAATTTAAAATAAGTTAAAATTATATATATAATAAGTTAATATATATAATTAAATTTTATAA
>QZLH01000390.1:23413-34118 GCA_003833135.1 Oehlia diaphana | reverse complement strand
ATCGTTTTTCATTACTTCATATCACTCCATATCATTTTTTATCACTCCATATTGCTCCATATCATTTTTCATCACTCCATATTGCTCCATATCATTTTTCATCACTCCATATTACTCTATATCATTTTTCATCACTCTATATCGCTCTATATCATTTTCCATCACTTCATATCACTCCATATCATTTTTCATCATTTCATATTGCTCTATATCATTTTTTATCACTCCATATCGCTCTATATCATTTTTCATCACTCCATATTGCTCCATATCATTTTCCATTACTCCATATCGCTCTATATCATTTTCCATCACTTCATATCACTCCATATCATTTTTCATCATTTCATATCGCTCTATATCATTTTTCATCACTCCATATCGCTCCATATCATTTTTCATCACTTCATATTGCTCTATATCGTTTTTCATCACTCCATATCACTCTATATCATTTTCCATCACTTCATATCGCTCTATATCATTTTTCATCACTCCATATCGCTCTATATCATTTTCTATCACTTCATATCGCTTCATATTGTTTTTCATCACTCCATATTGCTCTATACCATTTTTTATCACTCTATATCGCTTCATATCGTTCTATATCCATTTTCATCACTCCATATTGTTTCATATCATTTTTTATTACTCCATATTGTTTCATATCATTTTTCATCACTCCATATTGCTCCATATCATTTTTCATCACTTTATATTGCTTCATATCAGTTTTCATCATTCTATATCAGTTTTTATCACTCCATATCACTTTTTATCACTCTATATCTTTCCATATCGCTTTATATTGTTCTATATTAGTTTTTATCACTCCATATTGCTCTATATCATTTTCCATCATTTCACATCGCTCTATATCATTTTTCATCACTCCATATCGTTCCATATCATTTTTCATCACTCCATATTGCTCCATATCATTTTTCATCACTTTATATTGCTTCATATCAGTTTTCATCACTCCATATCACTTTTCATCACTCTATATCGCTTCATATCGTTCTATATCATTTTTCATCACTCCATATCATTTCATATCATTTTTCATCACTTTATATTGCTTCATATCAGTTTTCATCACTCCATATCGTTCCATATCGTTTTTCATCACTCCATATTGCTTCATATTATTTTTCATCACTCCATATTGCTCCATATCGGTTTTCATCACTCCATATCACTTCATATCGGTTTTCATCACTCCATTTCGTTTTGCAACATTCCACTTTATTTTTCATCATCTCAATTCTCTTTGTATTGTTTCATTTTGTTTTACATCATCCCACTTCTGTTTTCATCAACCTATTTCACTTTCATTTCATTTTTCATTATTATAAAGGATTATATATATTATTATGCATTACTATAGGTCTTAAATTAAAAAAAAATCTGGATTAAATGGTGGTCAATAGAAAAACTTTTTTTACATGTTTATTCAAACACAAAAAAATTGAATTTTACTAAATTTTAATATAATAATAAATATCACGTGATATGGTGAAATTCACCCCAGTGAATTTCACCTCCAGTGAGCGTTAAAATGATCCTAAATTAAAACTAAATTAAGTTATTTGTAAAATTTGAGCATATATTAATGTGTAAAAATTTTCAAAAATGCCATTTATATTATGTGATATAATCAAATAAATGATTGGCAAATGATCGACAAATTACGTGATAAAATAGGGATGTCCGCTATGCTAGTGGGATTGGGATTTGGGATTGGGATGGGATTTTGGCAAATGGGATGGGATTTTGACAAATGGGATGGGATATGGGATGGGATGGGATAGATTCTCCCATCCCATTTAATATGGGCGGCAAGTATAGACACGCCCCTGAAATTGGATGAATAGGTTTCGATCCAGCCCGGCTTGCCATACTGAAGCTAGTAAAAAGATTGTTACACCACATATACAGTATATGTAAAAAAAATCGCGTGCGCGTTCCGAAAATCACTTGCCAAGAAAGAATTTATGCATCATAAGGTTAATTAGTCAATTGATGAAACTTTATTAAAATTTGCTCTATACAGGGTTGCGCCTCATATTAAGTAATTGATCAAAAGCTCGTTTGACTAAACTTGGTGGCATTTGATTTATAATAGGCCTATAATCAGGATGGAATGTAGGTATTTGTGCATACAAATCAATAATCTCTTCGATATCTGCCATTTAGCAATGAATTTATTTTAGTTATGTAATGTTTAAGTGCTTGATCAAAATAAAATTATGCACTGGCTGATAGTGCCGAAAAAATTATAGGTTAATACTACTTAGCGTTTTTCGATGCAAATATCGGTGAATGAAATTAATACTTTATTTTCCGATGCATGTGAAGTTAAGATTTACAGATGCAGTAGTATTACATATGATTTTTTTCCCTATTGCGAAATGAAAACATTATTCTAGCATTAAACTATACTACTCTTTTTGAGATTTTTTCGGGGTTGGTGTCGTCTCCGGAAGACTGTCGATAGTAAACAAATCTTCTGGCCTTGTTTGTAACGCAACTCTTTTTACTTTCTTAACAACGCCAAGAACATTTGTTATATCATTCTGCAATCATTAGAAATAATTAAAATTCGTAAGAAAAATTTTCAACTAGCGAATTGACGATACAAATACGTACCTTTAAACTTAATACATCTTTTAAAGCCATAAGGCTTTCTGGAATGCTTCCCCATGTCGTTCCAATTCGGTATTGACACGCCTTGAACACGAAATAATATCCAATATCGGCATCATAGTACATGGCATACATCTTCCCGTTAAGACCTTTGTTAAATATAAAAAATGGGGTATCAGCCAATTTATATTAGAGTGTAAGACATTTGAAAATATTCTCCGTTGCCTCATAGTACCTCCATGAGTTATTCCGTGTAAAACAATGTTCTTTACTCCTTTAATAGATTCCTTTGTAAATTTCAAATTATTCAGGATGCGATCTAGTTGGTCCTTCATTTCACGAAAAACCTTATGTTTGTAGTTAATTGGTTTGGAGTTTTGAGGATCTTCATCGGTGTATGTTTCCGAGCCAAAATATTCCATATTATCGATACGGAATAAAATATCGATCTTATGTCCAGATCTTTTTTTTTCCGTATCTTCTCTTGTCATGTTCTACGCTCGATTGATGCCAGAGACATCTCTTCGCCTCTTAGGTGATGGAGAAAATAATTTGAGACTTAAAGCTAAGAAACAAACTATCACATTAAATTTTATCAGAAAATTTCATACTAACCTATGCACTTGAATTTCCTCGCAAGTCAAAAAGCAATCATCAATCAACGGAGTCAATAAGTGACAATTGATCCAACCCTCGGAGTTTTTGTCCAAGAGCGGATTTCTTGGAGCTTCAAAAAACAATGATCTAGATAATAAGACGAATTGTTATAAGATGGGTTTAACATAAACAATGCCATAGAGCGAGAACCAAATAGGACTCGCAGTTTATCAGCAAAACGATGGACCCAATGTATCTCATAGTGTTTGCTAAATGAATATGTTTCATCTGATGGAACAAATAGAAGTTGAAGTTTTCTACGGAATTCATTGCGAGAATCAGACTGAAATTAGAGATAGGAAAAGGCGTTAGCAAAATTAATAATGATTATGATGAAGACAATCCTTAAAACATACACTATTGATTAATTCATCAATATATTTTGTTGCGTCATTAGTGACAGGATACCATCTATAATCGCGTTTGATTTTCAATCTATCCATTAAAAGCTTGTTTGTTGTGTCGATTATGTTTGAGCAGATTGGTTCACTATAATAAAAAAATAGCGAAATTAGTCAGTTAATAATATAATATAGGAATTTAAATTAGCTTTAATAGACATGTTTTTACTTACTACGTGGATTTCGTTCGCTGTTTTTCTTGTCTTAATCGTTTAAGTACGTCTTGATTTTCAGATGTTGAGCGAATTTGATGAGGTGGAGTATGTGGCCTATCACCGCTAGTCATTTCCGTAGCTCCTCTGCTAAGCCCCGCACTTTCTGTCCCAAATGGCATCTCCAAGGATTGTGAAACTGATAATGTAGCTTTCGAATGTGTAGATCCTTCGGTGCTAATGAATGGATCGTCTTTCTCCACATCCCTGCTAATGGTTTTGGCCTGTTCACATAACAAGTGGAAAATTTTTGAGAGGAATTCGCGTAAACATAGGCTTGGCATTCTATACTGACCTTCTTAAAACAAACCGATCCCTTATCCTGCAGATATACAATAATAGTCATTAAAAAATGCTCACATAAAATTTAAAGCAACATAAAACTCTGACCTTTTTTGGGAGAGATAGCTGTTTTCTCCGCTTTTGTTGATTGATTGGTTCAGATGACGTACCCACTTCTCCTCTTACCACCTCAGCTTGTATTTGTAGACGTGAACCAACTTTATTAATATACTCATTAGCCTTTTGACTACGAGAAACACAGAGCACATCTAATGCTTCTATTTGCGATTTTTTATCGAAAATATCCTAGGAAGTTGACATGTGAATACATGTTAAATCAAAAATCATTGGACTCCAAGGAGGACTATCTAAATTCACACAACTCTCACACACCTCTTTCATCTTCAGCTGTTCCTCCAGATCAACATTTTCCCAAAACTTCGTTGCTTCGGGTGGGTGCTTCTGAACTCAGAAAGAAAGCAGTTAGCAAATATATAAAGAAAATTAAGTTATTTAGTACGCATTATTTTATGAGTTTTCTGGGGGAACGTCACCCCGCAACTGATGCACCGGGGAACGTCACCCCATACCCGCAGGAGGATCGTCACCGCCCTAGGCTGTGCATCAGCAGAGAAACCCGTAAAATATTACGCTGGGGAACGGCACCCCATACCTCGAGCAGGTCGTCACTACTCAGAGATCACGAAAATTTTACCTTTTTTGTGGTTCAGAGTAAAATAAAAAGTTAACAAACCTGCTGAGTCAGCAAAGTTGCAATTTCGAGTCGCGTTTTGCTATTATCGTCTTGTGACTCCCGTTCTTCTTCATCAACATCAAAAAGATAAGAAACCGCTTTCGCCACACGGATTTCGTTTGTCCAACGAGCCCTGAACTAATTTAAGGTGAAGTTTCAATGCTTCGAGAAAACCCAAATATGACCACTCTAAGACTGGAGTACTCTCAAAGTATGACCGAACTATTAAGTCTAATTGAGGGTTGGCCGATGAATCAAGCAAAATAATTGTAAGTAGATGGCTTGGAAACAGTGTGACAAATTAAAAAAAATCTCATTAACGCGTCTCGATGTCGCAATGATAAATCCTTTGTTACACGGACTGTTATCAACCAATCATTATAATAATCAGAGGGAGCTAATGTAACTTCGACCAAATTCTATTGCTAGACTATTTTTTGTCTATTTTACAAATTGTACGATCATGTAAGTGAAAAGCCGATTGCTATCTCCTTTCAATGCAACAATTCTGATTGATGAGTAATACAGTTAACCAAATAAGTATTGAAATAATGAGTAATACTGGTGTCGACTGTCGAGTTAACCAAATAAGTATTGTATATCATGTATATCATATGAAATAATCTACTCCGCTGTAGATTTGTAAAGCCACAACTGTGTATGTAATAAGCAAAAAATTGTTGTATAATTTGTAATACTCTTCTGCGTCAGTATACAATCAAGACAAATGTCTTATTGTCAAATTAGTTATATATAATACTCATTTCAATTGTATTTTTGATCGGGTTTGGGTTGATGGATGATGAAATTGTGCAACTTGATCAGTGACCGATTTTACCGACCTACAAAAAAGTAGAATTTTTTGATCGCGTTTAGACACGCTTTTTTCAGAAACTAAAAAAAAAAAAATTATGAAATAAGTACAAGTTAATGGAAAAACTTCTTCTAACGTACCAATACAAACTTTCACGAACCTTCAAAAAAGAAAAAAGAAAATAGCAACGCGTTCGACGACAGCTTCACGCGTAATTTTGTCCAGACTCAAGAATAGCAACATCTTGGTGCTATTGTCACTTTGCACTTTCTAGTATGATGCGTAAAATCGCCTTCTTGCCTCTACCTAGCCCAATAGTACGTCTTGCGGGTGATGGGTACGTCCCGGTGGCTGAGCGAGATGGAGAACATGCCAGCCTTTTTGCTAGCCCAATAGTACGTCTTGCGGGTGATGGGTACGTCCCGCAACTGGGCGGTTATGTTCTCGTTATGCTTGGAAGGCTGTTTCAAGATAGTTGTTTTCTTTTCCACTTGATCTCTTTGGATTATTAATCTGAATGGTATGCAAAAAAATATTAGCAATTCTATATTATATTTATTATATTCTTACACTGAACTACTGTATTCCTAATTTTTTAGGATACAAACTTTCACGAACTTTCAAAAAGAAAATAGCAACACGTTCGACGACAACTTCACGCGTAATTTTGTCCAGACTTAAGAATAGCAACATCTTTGGTGCTATTGTCACTTTGCACTTTCTAGTATGATGCGTAAAATCGCCTTCTTGCCTCTACCTAGCCCAATAGTACGTCTTGCGGGTGATGGGTACGTCCCGCAACTGGGCGGTTATGTTCTCGTTATGCTTGGAAGGCTGTTTCAAGATAGTTGTTTTCTTCCACTTGATCTCTTTGGATTATTAATCTGAATACATATTTGATATGCAAAAAAATATTAGCAATTCTGTATTATATTTATTATATTCTTACACTGAACTACTGTATTTCTAATTTTTTAGGATATTTGTAATGGATGTAAAAGAAGCTAATAGGAGAGAAATATCATGAAGAATTCTCTTCTGAATTCTGGAAAGGTATAATATACTAACTGGTTTTGCTTTCGTCTAACTCCATAACTAACTCCATAATGTCAATGTATCCAATTTAAGTAGATTGAATGAGCCAAAAAAACTAGCTCCATTCATAGCACCAATTTGGAATTGATTAGAAATATTTGATTTCGAAGCTTACAGCCTGCCTAAGATTCCAAGGTTTACAACTCTTTCTAAGGCCTAACACTGTATGGAGGACATTATCTCAAAACTTTCAAACATGGAAATTATGATCAATGCCAATGAGGCAATATGCTGTGAATTTATTCGGCAATATTACTTTTTTCTGGTGAAGATGCAACAGGTCGAGTAGATTATGCGATCAAAAGTTTGGAAGACCTCCTATGCGTTGCTGAGGGGAAACCACGTAATATTAAGATTGGATATGCCCAAGTGGGTCTACTACTTAGATTATTTTTTAGAGATTCTATAATATTAACACATTTTATCTCCTAGAATCTGGCGCAACTTGAGAATGCATTTCAGACGAATAAAAAGAAACGGACTGCGGATCAGGCATTTGGAGACGACTATTTTGACTACATCTATGGTATTTTGACCACGGGTAGAAAAATAAAAGTTTCAGACAAAAAATCAATTGAAGTTTACGTCAGTCTACTTATAAGAATATGAAAAGAACTTTTTATAAATTAATTAAAAATAAAGAGTATCATTAATAGGATGCAATTATTTTTTTAATTACTGCAATTTTATAAATTTTATAAGAAAATTAAATATTGCAGAATTATACAAGACTGCATTAAATTTAACTAAAAAATGTTTTAATAATATGACCGATTTTATCAATGCAACTGTTTACTTGACATTTAAACTTTTAAACCTGTTTTTATTAAATGCAATGATTTAAATAATATTATTTTTCTTGAAACTTTGTTTGATTTACAATGAATCTATTTTTAAAACTAAAAGTTATTCACATTGAAAAAATTATTTATAAAAGCAAATTTTTACTCAATTAGAAGAAGTTTATTTTAATAATGATAAATCTAATATACAACTTAATAATAAAGTAATGTCATTTCTTTCGAATTTAATAATATCTATTTAAAAATTAATACTAGTAAATTATTAAATAGACTCACTATAATTAGTAAATTATATAAAAGTTTAGACTGTTTAGTATTTGTTGAATTTGTTAAATGCAAATTTACAAATGATAATGAATTATTAGAATTGTCTTTTAATATAAAATATAGGATTATTTTAGAAAAACTATAGATTTCTTTGTGATCAAAACCATTTTAGAAATGTTGATACTGATTTTATTAATAAATATTTTAATTACATTATAATGTAAAGAAAAGAAAAATTAAAATTTGATTAAAATAAAATTCTATTATTATAAAATCAATTTTATTAACAATTTTTTAACTTTATTAAAAACAAATAATTAAAACTATAGAATAAGTCATCTATACAAAATATTTGATTAAAGAATTTAATTATCTGAATTATATAATTTAATATAGTATTATTCTAAAATTTTATTATATTTCTATAAATTATTAATACTATAATTTAAAATGATTATTTTGCATAGTATAAATAAAATTTATAGTAACATATAATCATGTATTATCTTATTAATAAGTAAATTCCAATAATTCTACAAACATATTAGCTTAATTTTAAAATGAAATTTTTTTATTGTATAATTTAATTCTTTATTATAAATGTTATCATTATTATAAGTTGACAATATAATTAACAATTTATTATTTTATATTATTTTTATTTTAAAAAATATATTGAATAAAATATAGTGGTTAATAAAATTTAATTTGATTCTTAATAGAAAGATTTAAGAATAAAAAGAAATAAAAAAAAAATAATATTAAATTACAAGAATTATTTTAATATACTTAAAACCTTAAAATTAATTGGTTTTATTTTACTTTAATTGTAAAATAATTTTTAGTATCATTACTTATTTACTGAATATATAATAATAATCTATTTAATATATATTTCAAAATAAATTTCACATTTAATTAATTAATATTAATTCAACTATTTTAATTTTAAGTTATATTTATTTTTGCATGAATATATTGATCAATTAAGAATAGAGAAATCCAACAATAGAAAATTATATAAGCGAGTTATAGGCAATAATTTTTGTAATAATAAAATGGCAGCACCTTTATTAGTACTGAATTGGACTCACTTTAAATATAAAGGCAAGTTGAAAATTGCAATCACTAAAATTTGTAATGATCACCAATCAGACCAATATTAGTAACATTATGACTTAATGAATAATGATGGATATTATATTAATGTTAGAGAAGGTGAAGAAGAAATAGAAGTGACTGTTTTGTTAATGATTTTTGAAAAAGGAATGAAGAGTTAAGTGATAAAGAAATTATATTCATGGTAAAATCAAATAATAATGAATCAAAAGTAAATCTAAATGAAGGAGAATTTAAAAATAATTTCTAAAAGAGAGGTTTTAGGTTATTTGGATAATCTTGTTATATTTTTTAAACATTCATCAGATATTTCTAATGATTTAACTGAATTAAATTATTAAAAAAATTGAAACATAAAATATTAAAATCTTATATTGATAATTTGAAACAAATTACATAATAATTTTATTCAAATTTTATAATACAATTTTTTGAATAATAATATAATTAATGCTAATAATTATATTAAAACAATAATTTTAAAATTTTATATATAATTATGATGAAATTTTTTGTACTAATACTAATTCAACATTTATATTAATATTATTTTTTATACTATACTGATATTTTAATTATCAATAATTTTTTCCAAAATTAGTAATATTTATTATTAAATAAAAAGAATTTTAAATTAGAAAAAATATAATTAATTTTGAAATTTTCATTTTACATTTTTTTTTTAAAATAAATATTTTATATATAAATATTTTTTAAAATATATATATATTATTATCTATTATAATAATAATATAAAATAAATTATAAAATTATTATTTAATTTATATGATAACAATTTCTTCATAGAAATCTTAAGTTTTTAATTAATATAAAATCAACATTTTTAAGTTTATGTTAATAATATTATTTTAATATATTTTAATTTTATTTTAATATTGATATGATATTAAAATAATGTTGCTTGAAATTTAATACTATATTAATATTAAATCAACATAAAAATAATATTGAATTAATATTAAATTGATAATAAAATCAATATAAAATAACATTTTTAAATTAAACCTAAAGATATCAATTCTATTGTTAATTTTTTTTTTTTTTTTTTGTAAGATAGTGCAATTTATAAGTTTATTAGTTATATGAAAGTACAGGAACATCTGCTAAGTATATAACTAATCTATTAAAATTCTGAACCAGTTTCCCATCCTATAGATTGCTCCTGTGTCCTACCATCACCAATATAAAATTCACCTATATCCTCCCATAATATCTATTAGATTATATAAGATCATTATTAATTCTATTATTAATTTGATATCAATTCTAAGGATAAATCTAATTGTAACATCCTGTTACACATCTTATTTGTAACAACTCCCAATTTTATCCAATTAAAATTTAAGATCAGGCGTAATGTAAATAAAAAACAAAAGATCAGTCATGTAATTAAGACAAAGAATTTTTTAAAAAATTTCAAGAAATTACTTATAACTAAGGTTGCTTGCCGAAACTAAGGAGTTTCGGCATGCCGAAACTGCTGAAACTGCCGAAACTAGGTTTCAGCAAGCAACTAAAAATGCCGAAATGCTGAAACTGCCGAAACTGCCGAAATGCCGAAACCATTTCGGCATTTCGGCATAATTTCGGCATAATGCATATTAATATTTAATTATAGTTTCGGCATT
>QZLH01000389.1:54950-67340 GCA_003833135.1 Oehlia diaphana | reverse complement strand
GGAATTGTGCATTTTTCCGTATCCTATTATGATACGTTATTTCTAAGGAAAAAAAATCGTATAAAAACTTTATAAAAAACGTATCCAATTTTTTTATAGGGAACGGCTTTAATACTTTTTATTTTTGCCAGGATACACCTGAATCAAACGAACATTTATGGACTTGCTCCCATGTCATAAATATACTGATACCTATTTTCCAAAAACACCAAGAAATATTCAATATACTAATCAACACACGCAGAAAAAATTGCAGCGACGTTTCAAGACTCTATTAGATTCTGTCGCATCCCTTCTTGGTTTAATACCCCTCCTACCTCTATTAATGAAGCACCTGACTTACACTGTCTTCTTATCAATTTAATCCCATCAGAAATCCTCGTTCCTTTCAAAGCTGCGGGTATTTCTAAAACCCTCCGTCATAAAAAATTATTATTCAAATTTTTATTTGACCTTCATTATGACATTTATTCTGCCCTATGGCAATTCCGTCTACCCATTGGTAAGAATAGAAACGTTCACACTCTATTACCAAAAAAAAATTCTCATCCTACCGAAAATGACGAAAGTCCCAAACTTTTGGCTATTAACAGACGAAAAAACATAGATGACCTTCATGGTTACATCATTCCATACAACGACACTAGACGTGCCTTAGATAATTCCATTTTATGGATTTATCTTACAAGTTCAAATTTCCTTAGATGTCATCTTTATATGATATAGACTTCACAAAGTAACGTGATGCGGCCCATCACCCTGATGATCTCAATTTATTTTAACATATAATGCCTTCGATCATTTTTTTTGCTAATAGATTTTTCTTTTTTAGATAGTTCTGTTCTTTTTTAGTGCGTTAACTTGATTAAATAGTATAGTTCTATTTTTTCGAGTAGTTTCTTATCGAAGGGTGAGATCCTGTGCCGCGGGAAGTTTATCAATGGTCTAGCACTTAGGTAGTTCTCTTTGTTTTTCAAATGAATATTCATGTACAGTAATAGACCTGATTACCACTCTTTAAAATAAAATAAATAACATGCTTGTTAATTTAGAATTTGTTTCGTCATATGTTTGTGAAAATGTTCTTTTTCTACATGAACGTTGAAAGTCTTTAATTTATAGTTTATCATATTTATTATTTTCAAAATTTACGAAAATAATAGGCATTTTCAGTTTTTGTATTTATTATATCTTTAATTAATGTTAGAATCATGTACAGTATTAAAATACGTACCGTACATAAAAAAACTAATATAATAAGAGGTTTAAATTTTAAAGAACGAAAATTAGCAAAACTTTTCAATATTTGACAAACTTAATAGCTTCTTAGACAATTTGATATGGTAAAATCGACGTCTAGAGGATACTGACAAAAACTTGTAGGTTTTATTACACAATGCTACAATTGTCACATAGTATTATTACGATATTATTGATATTTTAGTTGATAGAAAAGCTTTTAAGCAACTTTTTAGAGCATCCACTTACGCATCATGTGTACGATAATAACGTACACACTGGCCGAAGTTAAGTTTAACGCTATCACGTGCAAGTGCATAAATATGACAAGTCAGTATTTTAATTCCAATTTTTAGGAGAAAAACGTAAGCTCAAAGTCATTTTAGAAAATGACAAGTCTTCGGAACCAACGTCTTTTATAGCTAAACTCTATGTACGCTCGGTGTGTACGTTAAGGAACCTCGTAAATTAATTAAATTAATTGATTCCATTATCATTAGACGGTATAAAAATGAAAAATCATATATTCTATTTAAGGAGTGTTTAAATTCTTTATTTATATAAATAAATGAAAACAATAACTTAATAAACCAATAATTTTGATATGTATAATTTAATAAAAAATGAAGATTAGCTTTTTTAAAGGATTTTTTCAAAAGTTTCTTCAATTTCAATATAACCATAATCGCGTTCGTTACTGTAATCTCTTAAAATATCTTTAATATTTTTATTGACGCGTCCATCCCCCTTTAATTTATTAAGATGATATTGCGCAGCATGGCTATAATATCCGCGATTCTGTCTGGCAGCTTTCGAATAAAATTCAACAGCTTTTTCGTAATTTTCTTCTTTTTCGTAAATTTCACCAAGGTATGTTTGCCCCATATCCAATTTTTCTGCCGCTTTTTCCAACAGTATAAGCCCTCTACTTTTATCTTTTTTATTATTAATTAAGATTCTTCCCAGTTTTGCTTTTGCATACAAATTATCGTCTTCAAATGAAACAGCCTTTTCAAACAATTCTTCTGCTTTCTTTTTATTTTCTTCGATTTTATCATTTATACTTTCATTAAAATTACTTTCATAAAGCAATCCAAGTTGATATGCAGATTGACTATCTTCTAATCCAAGAGATTTTCTATACCATTTTTCTGCTTTCTGTAAATGTAATGGCTTTTTAGTTCCAAATCCAATATTTTTTACTTTTTCAAGAAATTTTGGTTTAATTTCCTCGCTGTGAAATAATGTAGCAATATTTCTCATTGCTATTCTAGCTATTTTATTGTCATTCTTATTTCTTGCTACTTTTTTAAATAATTTTTTAGCTTTGTTTGGTTGGTAATCTGATTCCATTTTACTTTTTTTATTTTTAATAAAACCAACAGAATATATATATCCTAAACACAATTTTGCTTCAATAGATCCTAACTTGGCGGCCTTTAAACACAAATCTTTAGCTTCTATATAACATTTATTTGTTTCATAGTAATTTCCATTATTTCTTTCATTACCTTTCATATAAATTCCAGCTAAAGCCAATTTATGATTTATATCATCTTCCCTTTTAGCTTCTCTTTCCAACATCTCCAAAGTATCTTCACTAATTTCATTAATATTTATAGCTTTCTTAATAAATACTTCGTAATTTCCTAATCCCTTTACAGGTATTCCATCTAATAAATGATTGACATATTGCATCCATCTAGGAAATTCATTAAACTTTGTTCCGGTCCATTCTTCATAATTAGACTTCTTTTTAGTCAATCCTACTATCTTTAAAAAGTTTCCCTTACTATCTTTAATAACTTTTTTTCCTTTACCAGTAATAACAAAAAGTGATGTATTTTCTATATATGGAGATTCTTTAATTTTTGTTGAAACCCAATGTTTCCCTTCTTTTAAATCCGTTTTACAAGTAATTACTTCATGTAAATCAATTCTAGCAGTTGAAATAGAAATTGTTGGAATTGATAAATTTGATAATTTTGAATTATCAATTAAACATTCATAATATCCTAAAAAATTTTTTACTCTTTTTCTTTGTTCTTCATTAGGTTTAAAAGTATCATCCTGTTCAATTTCAGACAATCGACTTAAAATACTTGAAGCTCTGGATTCAGTAAATAAACTTTCTGTTCTAATAGAATGAGTGCGTGGATTTGAAATACTAGCAGATACAGTATCAGAACCAGAAGTATCATCGTTTTGAAGTTCTGTAGACATTTTTATAATTTTAAACTGAATTTGGAAGAAAAAAGAATAGATAAATAAAAATAAATGAAATAAGGTTTAATACTTTAATATTTATATTGTTCTGAATACCTTGTCAAACAATCCTAACTCTATTTAGATTTATCCGTATAATCGGATAATCGGACGATTTTACATCTATTCCCATATTTATCAAACGCTTAAGGTTACACCAATGAAATTAAGTTTTCTTTTTTAATAAATATTTATTTGAATTTTTTATTTTTTCTATTCAATAATACTGAAAGGGAATAATGCTCATCTGTTAAATTAAAGAATGAAAATGAAGCTCTTAAGTTATAAGAGAAATAGCGCAAAGTTCAACACAAGTAAAAAAATTAGTTTACGTTACTTCGTTACGCGATTCAATTGATGATCAAAAGGTAACATCACATCAAATAAGGGAGTTTTGTATTACCAGACAAAACCTGTAGTCCGTCACTGTACACGTGATAATTGTTATGCAATTTATAAACAAGTTATCACTAAAGACCAGAGGGAAACATGCACAAACATTTCTGTTCGTGCACTATGCAACAAGAAACATTAATGGAATCCCATGAACTATAACTAAGTGATCGAGAGTACCAAGGGGTTACATTTACAAGACAGAAAAACAAGATTTAATAGATAGATAAAAAAAGTTACTCATTAATTTATATTAGAACAAGTATCAGCAGAAGATAAGAGACTTATTTTCAGATAAAATGCAAGATACTATTTTTAAACTACGAGGTTCTTCGCTAATGGTTTTACCTGCTGCTACTCACATAGAATATACAGATCATGCATCAAATAGGTAGTGCTAATAGATTAATTTATCCTAGCTGGGCAGTTTATATAATTGCCAATCCGTTTAAAATTCTATCGCGAAATTTGATGATCTCATAATGTGAACTCCCTATTTACTATAACAAATGTACAGCCTATTTTGCTTATTCTATTTTCTTATGATCTCCTGCATGTGTTATGAATTTATAACATATAATTAAAATTTAATAATTTTAGAGTTGCAAAAACGCAAAATAATGGCTTGATCCGATTTTTTAAAGGAAAATCGGATCAAATTCGGATTCCTTTTAATGTATTCGCCAAATCTGGATAATAATCCGGATTTGAAAATTTACGAATAATCCGTAAGTTCTGGATGACTGGATCGAACCGATCAACTCAATTTTTTTTTTTTTGATATTCCAGTCATTCAATAATGACGAAATAGTAAATTTACGTTGATTATTGACTTTATAGCCGTATTTTCAAATTTACATTATATAATCTAATCCTTCCGATATTCCTTGAATATTCCTCTTTAAAATTCTTGAATTTGAATGTTATCTACGATTAGTATGACTTAATTGTCACTTTATCATCGCCTTTTGCTGTGTAAACGAATAATAACTAGGAGGATAAAGTTATCTCGCTGATGTCAAATTATCAAAGTATGCTGAAAGTGATAAAGTTTCTTCAATTTAATTTATTTTTTGTCCCCTTTGAAAAAAATGAGCATATTTACTAATTCACGTGCCTTTATGCTATTTGCTTTCTTGAGAAATATTTAATCTTTCATTCTTTGCATTATCATTAGTAAGTACCAAATATGTAATATGAATGAAAAGTCTCATTCATTTATTTTGTAGTAGCAGCAGACCATAATTATCATTATGTAAATATGATATATTACGTTTGATAAGAAAATATAATTTTTGTTAATTTACTTAAGAAATTATTTTTTTTTTAAAATTTTAGGAATAGCTTCTTTTCTTATTAATATAGCGATATCTTTTATAATCATAGTTAGTAGTTCATCATTAATGTAATAATTATTCTAAAGGGCAAACTGCTGCTAACTGAATTAAAGAAATGATTATAGTATTTTTGAGCATAAAATTTATGACATTATTAACTGAAATTATTATATTTTGAATACGTATTTGTATTACTAATAATACTTTATCATAACTAAACACTAATGCTAATGGGAATAAATAAAACAATAAAATGTAATGTTATTAGAAAGAATGACGTTAAAATGAACGGAAATTTTAATTTGTTCGTTACTGTTATTAAGTATAATTATTTTTATTCATATGCAGAAGTCAAATTTCTTCATAAAGAATGATTATTTAATGATTACTATATTATAACTGACTTCTCCTTTATATTTCGGTATTTCCTTTACCTAATAATAGTTATATACCAGCTATAGCCTGTTGTGTTGCAACAGAATTAAATGAGTTTAAATCAATGTAACAACAAAACTTTTGTTTTATATTTAGATTAATTTAGATCTTATATAATATTAATAGATTTTTTATTTTTAAGTAAAAAAATATACTTAATCTAACTAAAAAAATAATACAAAGAATATATTTATTCAACAAAAAATATATATTTTGATTATATCGCCAACACAAACCTAAGAGGCGTGAAAGAAAAATAAGTCATGCTTACCGTGGAATATCTACAGTCCTATACATATTATACATATATAAATTGATGAAATAAAATATAAAAAAATATAGTATTAGTAAAGATTATTATAAAGAGGAAAAAAAACGGGACGAAAAATATTAAAAATTCATTAAATCTCAGTTTAAAAAATTGAATAAAAAATATTAAAAAAGTTCCGGTCTAACAAAAAGAGACATTAATAAAAAAGATTCGGCCCAAAAAAAGACCAAAAAAAATATTTAAAATCAGATACAATGATTGACCTGCTGCGGCTGATTGTATCATCCTGAGAAATAGCCTTTATTCTTTTTTTTTTTTTTTTTTTCTTTATTAGTATTATAAAAATTTATCCATTATAAATATTATAACATGGACGCAAAAGCATCATATAAATAAAGTATCTAATCATTTGTATATCTCGAGCTTTTAAATACTACTAAATTATGATACGTCCATAGATCTGATAACTCAATTGGGGACCAAATTTCACCTAATCTATCCCTATTTTCTAAGTGATAACCTATCCATCTATCTATTGTGTCCTTGACAAACTTCCCTTTAACACTGACTCCATATCTCATAATATGAGAGCTATCCATCCATTTCATGTGTTTGGTAATTCCCTCATTTGTTCATTTCCTCACATCTCGGTAGCCTTTTTTACGTTTTTAAATTTAATTATCCGTTCTACCATTAATAGACGTTTATTAACAACGCCTTTTATAGCTTCATGAAAAATCCGTCCAATTAAATATCATAAAATATCATTAATGATCTCTCGTTCAAAATAAAAAATATATTTGCGTGTAATTTATGATCGACTATGATGTCATCTCTTTCTAATCTCTCTTTATTAAACTGATGATTTATCGTAACGTCATATTCACTGCAAATATGTAATCATCCTTTTACATACGCTTCTTTTGTAGATTTTTGGTTTCATTTATTCAACAAGTTCATAACCGGTAATATTTCTAAATAATTTTTTAAATTGAACGCTACTTTATCATTATTATTCCATGTCATCGTTATTATCTTTAGCACCCATTTTACATAACGTATCAGCTATATCGTTACCCATATTATTTGAGTGAGCTTTAACCTTATTTATAACTATATATAACTTATTCTCTTACACAAATTTATATATCATCTTCCATAAAGCTAAAGACTTGACATTCCATATTTTTCTTGTCGTCAAATAATGTCGTCCATATATTAAAAACTGCTTAAATTGTTTGTGAAAATTTCGACTACCGTCTCTGATTTTATCGGAATTAAACCTACGGTAATAACTAATAATTCTAGCTCCATATCATCGAAATTTTTAACTATTGTCATATAAATTTTGTCTAAAATTTTTTCCTTTATGTCTAATTCACTCATCCTATACTATTTTTACTATTTTTTTTATTCGCATCCGTATATAAATATTACATTTGCACTATATGATAATCCTTTAATAAAACTTTCTCTAATTTTATACTAATTCCTTTCCCTTTACATAACTTTTTAATTAAACTAAATCTGTTATCAATTTCAATCAAATGCTTTAAGCCTTAATTTGTTATTTAGAAAAAAAAATATCCCTCAGGATTGGCCAACAAATTTTCTACCACACGTGACCTAAAATATTCATCACCGGCATCCCACCTACCACGTTTTCACTGTTTATATTTATCTGAGTGAACACTTTTTTTTTGTCAAATAAATGTCACCGGTCGGCCGGTCGCTCGTGTTACAACGGTAAATATACTAGAACATACACATGACCAGCAAACCGTAATAATTATGGAATAGATCAGGCACAGATGAATAATACGTCATACAATTCAAAATTATTTATATAGGTTAATCTAAACATCACCCGTTATACAGGAATTTCTTTACTATATTTATTTATTGAGTCGTGAGAACGATATATTAAATCAATCATAGTCAGAAAAGCTTGCATTATAAATGAGCATCATTTAGAAACTTTTGTTTTATTAAATATATTATCCATTACTTCAAGTCTATGTACAGTAGTAATTTGTACGATATAATGGTAATAACAAACGACAGTAAAATAGTAATTTTGAGTACTAGATTATCAATAAAGCACTTTTTTGTGAAATTTATATTACAGTATTTTATTTAATTTTTGTATTCTCAAATTTTCTGTAAGAATCAATAAAAAAAGAATGAAATATATTCGTGACTTTGTGATCATCAGCTGACTTTAACGCCTCAAATTAAAATAAGGTTTGTCGATCGCTGCTATGCTGTAATACGTAAAATACTGTGGTTTCTTTCTTTTTTTTTTTTTTTAAAAAAAAAAATCCTTTTACTCTGTTTAAACATATAGCTGATATGAAAGAATTTAAGCTCAGCGATGGTGTATTTGAGCGAATAAAAGATTTTATCTATCGGAGATTAACAGACGAACAAAATTTATTAATTGATAAGCTAATATTAAATGAAGAATTAAAAAATCGTTATAAAAGGTACGGTTTATGCAAAGAATGTAAACAGCCTAATACTAGTGACAGTTGGTGTATGGCATGTAATGCAAAACATTTTCAACAAAATTTCAAAAATTGGACTAGTGGAATTAATGAAGTTGATAAGTTTGTTCAAAAAATACAACTTAAAGCTAAGGATTTTAAAGAAATCTTAGAGTGGATTGAATATGATAGATTTGAAAATGTTGAATATTTGGCTAAAGGAGGATTTGGAACTATTTATAAAGCAATTTGGAAAAATGGATATATATATGAATGGGATACTGAAAATAATCAATGAGTTATGATAATTTTGTAGCTCGGTGTTATGGCATTACTAAAGATCCAATATCTAATCATTTTATGATGGTAATGTTCTATGCAGAAAATGGCAGTTTGAGACAACATTTAACGGATAGTTTTAATTCAATGAAATGGGAAAAAAAGTTGGATACCTTACAAAGGATTGCAAGAGGCCTTAAAAACATTCATGAAAAAGGATTAGTTCATTGTGATTTTCATTGTGGTAATATATTAAATAATGTAGAAAATACAACTTATATCACTGATTTAGGACTATGTCGACCAGCAAATGTAAAATCTTCTCAAGATGAGTATAAAAAAGTATATGGAGTATTACCTTATTTAGCGCCTGAAGTTTTAAGAGGATGAGAATATACTCAAGAAAGTGACATTTATGGATTCGGAATTATTGCATATGAAGTCTGTATAGGGCTTCCTCCTTATCATGATATTCCTCATGATAAAATCTTAGTTATTAGCATTTGTAACGGGCTTAGGCCAAAATCTGATTATAAAATTCCTCAACTAATTTTGGACATAATTAAACAATGTTGGGATGCAGATTCTTTAAAACGACCTAAAGCAAAAGAATTATATGATTTATTGAAAAATTTATTTGATAAATCACATAGTTATTATGGTCATGAATTCAATAAACAAATTGAGGAAGCAGATGAAATTAATGAAAAACTAATATCATCTTCATTATTATATACTGCTGGTACTACTCTTTCATATAATACAAATCCTCAAGCAGTTTACACGAGTAGACTTTTAGACTTTAAAAATCTTCCAGTACCAAAAAATGCTATTGATAACAAAGCCGATGTTGGAGAATATTCAGGTATTTAATGCATTAGCTTATTTTACACAAGTATTCATGAAATTCTTTTAATATACAATTATTTTTTTTATTTTCTAGAATCCATAGAAGCAATAGATTTCACAAATCTCAGCCTAGGTATTCATTTACATTAACATAATACTTTCTGCGTGCATGGTTAATTTTACTAATAATATTAACAACTTACTTTAATAATTCGTTCCTATAGATAAAAATAACTAAAAAATTCACAAATGTTCAAAATATAAAAATTCTTTATTTGTATCTATTATTTACTATGTATTTTCTTTATCAATATTATAGTATGTGTATTTTATTGGAATATATTTATTATGAATAAGTACTATCTTCTACTGTAAATAAAGTTTTTATAAATTAAACAGAAAATAAATAGAATGAATTATGTGTATATTATAAAGTAATAAATTTACATTCGTTTATTATTATTATTTTTTTTTTTGACTTTATAGCCGCATTTTCAAATTTAACATTATATGATCTACCCCTTCTAATATTCCTTACATATTCCCTTCCCTTTAGAATTCTTGAATTTGAACGCATTATTTACAAATTGTATAGCTCGATCATTGCTTTGTCAACACTTTTTGCTGTATGTCAAATTGCAAGTGATACTCGGCTATCCAATTTCTCCATTCTTATCTAATATATAAAGTGTCCAATATTTTCATCTTAGACCACCCTGTTAATTCACATGTGCACACTATTAGAATACAGCACAATTCTATTTTGTTAAGTGCTTTATTTTTTTTCTTGGTCATTTTGTTTGTTGGTCATCCTACTCTTTTAAAATTCCAATATTTCTTGTGTAATTCTCTTTAGAATATTTGAATTTGAATGATATGTCAAATCATCAAAGAATGCTGCAACTGAATTGATTGAGTTTCTTCAGTTTAAATTATGTTCTTACTACCTTGAGAACAATAATTATTATATTTACTTTTTCACGTACCTTTATGGTTTTTGCCTTTTTTTGGGAAATATTTTAAACCCTTTTACTTTGTTAATATCATTCACATGCCACGTGTGTAATATGAATGAAAAGCCTCATATATTTAGCAAAATAATCCATTCTAATTTCATAATAATTAAATTATGTAGGTTTATATTAGTAATAAAAAATGTAATTAATAAATATTATTCATTTAGCAAATTATTATATTTTTATATTTAGAAATAATTTCTTTTTTTATTTTGTTTCATTAATTTTTGTAATTATTGTCCAAGATGGTAATAAATATAATGAAATAATTATTTTAAAAGGTATATGGTGATTATATCTTTGTTAATTCAAAATTTAAGTACTACAGTACAGCTAATATGATGAATTCCAACGTGTGGATAAATCTTGAATACAATGCAAGATATCTATATAGCCAAATTTTCTCTGCACCCGTTCTTATCTTTCCACTTGTTTTTGATATTGAAAGAAATTGATTAGTCTCCTTGCACATGCTACCAAAATTTCTGCTGGAGCTCATCCCCAACTAGAGAGTACATGTCGTACAAGAAAGATTTGGGATATTTCACAACCATTTTTCTGGAAACATTTTTTTATTTTTATTTTTATGTTTCAGAAAAACCAAGTTGTAGTACAAATTATAAGGACAACAAACAACAAATATTTTGAGCCGAAAATAATTCTATACCTATCAACCAAACCGCAAACCCAGCTAATCCAGGTAGACGATAGATTTTTCTGGAAACATTGCCGATGATCGAAGTCACATGATTTCCAAGATTCAATACACTTGTGACGTTCGTTGGCAATAATGCCACCAGTATATGGAGAAGGGACAATTTGTTTTTAGCATTGTATCTTTGATTTCAAAGTTTGGCGTTATTCAAGTTGCAGTAACATGTAACTTCTAAATACCTATGCTTGGCTCTACTAGACCAGAGATCAATTGTAAGAGAAATATTTCAACAAAGATATTCTGCAAATTTTCCCAATTAAATTTATAACTCTAAACAATCATTGATCTGATTTTTTTCTCCTGGAATAATAAAAGAAGGATCAAATTCTAACATTTTTCTTCATAGGCTTCATTAGTAATTGTAGAGAGAGGTTGATTTGTAAGTATCATCCATTTATTGATTTAAGGTTGCTTCTTCACTTCTTTTTTTGAATATGTTCAGAATGAGGTTTATGATTTTGTGCAAGATTGGTAATTTTAGAGCTGCGTGGCTTAAAAATTAAGAATGTGACGGTATTTAACATTATAAAACAACAGTCAACAGCTGTATTTACCTTGTTAAAATACCTGTATCTTAAGGTGATACAATATTGTATTTGTCTCTAAGATACATGACAAGGTTACCCGTTGAGCTTCCATTATTCTTTCCGCACTTATAATCTTGGCCATACGCTACTTTTGTCTAAAATATCGCAAACTTGAATGTCCCATTAACCTTAGTTCTTATCATAAATATTCCTGAGTAAATGATGGTGTTTTGTGCTTATATTTACCATTAATCTCAGGAAGCTCCTTCTTTGCCTAAGTAAAAAATAATTACATTAATAAAATTACAGATAATAATTTATTGCAATTTATAATCTTTAAAAATTTTAAACTTTAGTAAGTTTAGTTACTTTTTTCTTTGTTTTCTAAGGAAAAAGAAAGTCGAACGACAGATAACTATCTATCTATTAACTACTGGTTAATGCAAGGATTTTGAACCTCCAGATACTCAAAGTAACATCTGCTATTCCAAAGATAAAATCTTCTTCAGGATAAAATCTGAACGGTCAGTAAAGAGTTTTAAAAAACAGCGGTAAACCCCGTAAGAGGGGGGGGGGGG
>QZLH01000389.1:31645-50646 GCA_003833135.1 Oehlia diaphana | reverse complement strand
TTTTTAATACTCTTCCCCAATTTACTGTATATTATATAGTATTTTGTATAATAAAAATGTAACAAAATCAATATTTTAATTAAAGGTAGACAAATCAGCCCATATGGCATTCGACAGTTCGGAATCACGGATTACGGCGACGTAATTCGTTTTGACATTACATTATTTCGCTGCCGTAATAAAGGAACATTTGAAATGGATGATTATGAAAATTTTTATGATTTAAAAAAAAAAGAAAATAAATTTATTTATTGTAAATTTCAAAATATATAAATAAATAATATATAAATTTTATTATAATACAATTTTTATACAATTTTCATTACAAATAGTAGCGTTGACGATTCTAATTATCCGATGATACCCCCATCAATAATTAGAAATTTAGATTTCAGAAAAATAAATTATAATAAAATATATAAAACATTCAAATTTATTTATATTTTATTTTAATGAAAAAGGAAATGTTTAAAAAGCGGGGGAAATCATACCAATAAAAAAAATATATATATAATATAATCAAATGTTATATCGTATCACCACTCTCCAACGGTCCAACCTCACCAACCTCAATAATCATGAAAATTTCTTCCGTAATCAAAATCATCATAATAATCATATTCGTTGTATTCATTAATTTCGACTTCGATATCATCCCAATGATTAATAGTTGAAACTTTAAATACTTCATAATCTTCTATATCAAATACTCCTTCAACTTTTCTAATTAATTTTTCATAACTATTTTTATAACATTGACCTTTTTTTGCATCACCTACTAATAAACGTAAATCTGAAGTATTTCCACCAAAATCAGGACCATGATTTTTATAAACACCAAGATTTTCAGAAACAAATTTACTAAAGATAAATTTTTCCAAATCCTTTTTATCCAAAGAAAAGATAAAATATTTATCAGTAACAATATCACTTTCAACATTCGGATTCCAATCTAAGGGATTATAACCTCCAACTATTTCATTACTATTTTTTACGTTAGCGATAATAATAGTAGGACCTTGTTCATCACAATTTTTATGAAAATTTTTCGCAGTAAAACCATCTCTACTTCCACGTAATAATAATTGAAATTCAAAAGTACAATTTTGAATACCATTTGATAATTTAATAAAATTTCCAATTAAAAAAGCATGAAAAGGAGTAATAATTTTAGAATCAATATCTAATTTAAATTTTGAATGAGAATCTTCGTTAAAAGAATAATATTCAAGCATTTGAACATAAATTTCTTTATCAAAAATAACTTTAAAAGGTTTAATATTATTACAAAAATTTGTTAAACTAATTTTTTCGAAATTAATAAGAGTAATAAATGGATTAATCAGAGTTCCAAATATTGTCATATCATTATTCGTCCATTCTTTTGTATTTTTTGGTAATTCATTATATTGTCCAATTGACCATTCTATAAGTTTATCCCAAATTTCCATAGGATTCAATCTTTGATTATATTCTGTTAAAAAATCAAGGAGAGTTTCTTGTTGAATCGTTATAAAATCATTTGCCCTAAGAATTAAGGATGGTTCATCATTAATATTTGTTTCATAAAATTGTGTCAATTTTTCATATTGACCAAGTTGATTTACGGTTTTTTGAATAAGAATAAAATTTTGTTTTAATAAAGGTTCGTTATTAAGAAGAAATTTTTCGGTATGTTCACAAAATTCATTAAGACATAATTCATCTGCTGCAATTAAAACTGCGATATTTGTTTTTAAATCGTAATCACTAAGTCTGAATATTCCACTATAAATGAACCTATAAAATTAAAATATGAAATATTTTGAAAATATTTTTTTTTAAAAAAAAAAAAAAGTATAAAAAAAAAAAAAAAAATTGTTTTTTTTTTCTCACTTTATAAGTATATCGAATACTTCAACTGAAATATTTGGTTTATGTAATGTGATTGTATTATTTTCGGTTTTTATCCAATTATTAGAAAATGCGGTACGAAAATATTTTGAACGAGTTTTTAATATTAAAGAATGTACTTTAAATATTTTTGTATCCGGTTCTTCTCCTATTAATATTTCTGTATCAGAAAGTTCACCAGTTTCAAGTAAATTATAAAAATCTCCAGATGTTGATTTCCATAATCCGAACATATTAATTATATTTATTTTCTTTAGGTTAAAGAGGAAAATAAAAAATTTTTTTTTTTTTTTTTAGGATTTTTTTTTTTTTTTTAAAAAAAAAAAAAAGATCGTAGCTACGGAAATTCAAAATATATACTGCATATATATATTTATATATATTGAATAACATGATTTTCATTTCAAATTGAAGATATATTAGATAATGTTTGACACACTTTCTCTTTTAAGTCGTTGTTTTTGTCTTACAATTATTTGCTTTTGTTTAACACGTTTTTGTTAACTCATATAGGAATTATTTAAGCCTATAAAGCAGGTATTTCAACTTGATAATGTGACTAAATGTGCTCTACCCCTTGTACAACATATTATTACAGCAGGAGCATCGGATGATCAACTCGAGCAGTAATGAATAAGAAAAATATTTATTGAAAAAAAAATAGGTTCTTACAAATAAAGAAAAAGTAAACAATAACATTTTTTTCCATAAAAAGAAGATCATTTCTTTCTTTTCCCCAAATTTTTTTTAAATTTTTTTTAAATTTTTTTTTTTATCTAAAAATGAAATATCTCGGAACATTATCTAAAGATTATAATGAAACGTTTAAATCTGGTGAATTTCATGATATTGAAATATTAGTTGGAAAGAAACCAGATATTAAAACATTTAAATTACATTCTTTAATATTAAAAATACGATCACCTTTTTTTCGTAATGAATTAAAAAATAATAAAAAATTAAAATATAAAAATAATATTATTGAATATAATAAACCAAATATTTCCGTAAAAATATTTGATATTCTTGTAAGGTAATGAAAAAATAAATTTTATATTTATATCCTATTAATTATTTATTATCATTTAAAAAATTATATTATATTATTTATAGGTATATATATGATGGTATTTTTAATGTTAAGAATGACGTTAAAACAAATATCGCACTTTTAATCGCGGCCGATGAATTGCAACTTCATCATATAAATAATGTTATTTTAATTCATCTTTTTAAAGATCAAGAATCATTAAAACAAAATTTCGTTCTTATTCAACATGTTACAACTAAATACACTAAATTTTCAAAATTAACACAATTTTATAAAAAAACTATCAAACAAGATCCTTCTATTATCTTCAAAACTGGTGATTTTGTTACTATTGAAAAGAATGTCTTATTAAATCTGGTGAAAAGTAATAATTCTTTTAAACAAATTGATGTTTGGGATAAACTTATGGAATGGACGATCGCACAATCTCAAGAATTATCATCGGATACGACAAAATGGACTAAAGAAAATATAACAACATTTGGGAACTTGATTCAACCATTTATTCCATATATTAATTTTAAAGAAATTAATCCCAAGGATTTCTCTCAAAAGATTAAACCATTTAAGAGTATTTTTGATATCGATTTTTACGTACAAATTCTTGAATATATTCTTCAAATGAAGAATCTCATTTAAAAATTTGGAAACAATTTAATGAATATAAATTCTAGTATTATTAATTCTGATCATGCTTTTTTACTTGGAAATTTTATTAAGATAGCAGTACAACATGATCGTGATGTTACTTTTGATTTTGAATTACTTATACGTGGAAGTAGGGATGGATTTGATCTTCAAACCTTTCATGATCATTGTAGTGAAAAAGGTCCTACTATTACTGTTGTTAGTGTTTAAAAATACCGATGAATTACTTGGAGGTTACAATCCTTTAAATTTTGGATCTACGGGAACTTATTGTTCATGTGAGAATAGTTTTCTTTTTTCTCTAGATAAAAATAAATTAACAAATTTCATTTTTAGTAAAGTTGTTGATAAATGTTACGCAGTTTATGATTATGGTATAGGTTTTGGAGCGAATCGTTCAGATTTACGTTTATTAGAAAATAATACCAATGTAGGACAATGTTATATAAATAGTTATAAAAAATTAATTAGAAGACGCGCGGGAAAATTTGAAATTGATGATTATGAAGTTTTTCTAGTTAAAACACACATATATATGTAAAAGGGTTATAAAAGATTGTAAATGATATTATTATATATAAATAAATTATTTGATATAAAGTCAACATAAAGTTAAAAAGTTATCACAAGGTTAAACATGTTAATTTGCTTAAACAATTCTAACATTTATTCGTTAAATTTATTTCGAACGTTTTGTATTCATCTATTTGAATCCAAAAAAACTATTGTATTTGTCAATGTTAACCCTTGCATTTTATGTACTAGTAAATTAGTTTGACTTTTTCACTATTTTAATCAAATTTTGAATTAATTCAAGTCAATTTTATGATAGAAATCGATTTATCAGAGGGAGTTATATTATTATTATAGTTTATAGAATCATATGAAGCATAAATTAAGTAAATTTAAATATTATATAATTTTATTTTTTTTTTTCTGGTAATAAATATCAGTTGTTGCAGTGTTGTTGCAATTTATCTTTAAAAATAAACATAAATTAAGTAAATTTAAGATATTTTTTGATATTTTTGCAGCTTGCTTCATTATTTCTATTTCTTCTTGTAATCTTTCATATTTTCTAATACCCTTTTCACTTGCTTTAACTGAAATTGGATTAAAGTATGTGATATCCAGATTTTGCCATGATGTTTGCTCCGCCCATGTTTAAATATTTCTCACGTGATAATACGAAAAATAATCGTCACTCACGTTACTTATGTCGTCCAGTCACATGTACGGTCCAAGTGTTTCTTACATATTATTGGTTTTGTATAGTTTTAATTATTATGAAATACGCTTACCATAAAAAAAATGATAATTATATCATGTTATTTTCTAACAAATTAAAATGGATTATTCACTAAATATATAAAAACTAAATGAATGAAATTTTTATTTTATATTACTGTACATATATGGTACGTGTATGATGACTTAAAAAGAGTTAAAATATTTCCCAAGAAAAACATAAAAACATAAAGTTATTTAAATAGCTTAATAAGATGATTTTTTCAAACAAGGTAGTAAATTATAAAAAAAAAATACAAACTCTTACAGCTACTTTGACAGATTGACATAAAAGGTGGACGAAGCGACAATAAACCTCATGATCGTAGTAAATATCGTTTTCAAATTCGAGAATTCCAAAAAGAGATATAATAAGGAATATTGAAAGGGTTAAATTAACATTTACAAATTTAATTCTGTATAGGGCGACCAACAAAATGAAGCGGCCAAGGAAGAAAACAAACACTTAATAAAATTGTGTTACGTGCTATTGTGACACATGTTGAATTTAATATAAGGATGGTTTAGATAAAACTATTGATCACTTTATTAAATATTGAATAATAATAGTTAATTATGTTTGACAGTTACTATTACCTTTCAAAGTTAATTGAATGATAGTCGGTATTGTATAGTATTTCCGACTACTTTGTCATTATAAGTATTTAATATTTGAATAACCTAATAAGCTTTAAATTTTAAATAAAAATCAATAAAATTATGAATTATGAAGAAACGAATTTTTTTTACAAATACCTTAAATTTAATTTTATTCTCTTTTCTTTTTTATTATACGAGCAAAATTCTTTTTTATATTGTATACTAGTATTGTAAATTTTCAATTTTCATGCTTTGTAATTTTCATTACCTCTTTTCACTTATTCATTAAATATTTTAAAGAATTGGGAATGAGAAGATAGAGGATATAAAAGTAAATAGTAAAAAGACCAAAATAATTTTTTTTTTTTATAATATCTACGCTGTGCGAACGATGCTATACTGACGTTGATCATTTTAGACCATCCACGCCAAGAGAATGGTTAGAAGTCATTCAAAGTCACATGAGTAGATCCGATCGAAAATGAATTAATTAATTACTAAGAATAAGTTAAACCTACTCGGGTTAATTCATTATTAAATTTATTATAAAATTATGCTTATATAATATGTCAAAAAATGTATATTACAAGGTATACGGTCTGCAGAAACAAACAATGTTGGTAATAGACACTGTATAGTCTGTACAGTATATGTATTGTCTTTTCATGCCAAAAGGAGATAGTTAATTTTAGTCAAAAGTCATACCAGTTTTGATAAAAAACTCGAATTAAAAAGTCTTCAAAGCAAAAATTTTATAATTATTTTGAAATGCAGATTTTCACTTAATTGTTGATTAGATTATAACAATTGGGTAATACATTTTTGTAATTAAAAAAAATTATATTATTTTTAGTAGGTAAAGGAAATATTAACAAGAGAATAATTCAGTTAAAAACGCAATTAATAATATTATCAAACCAACTTTATTTTTTTTTATATAAATGATAAAATCTCGACTACAGGTAAATAATAATGATTATGATAATAATGATGACTAAATCATTAATATTTTTACCATCATTATTCTTCTATAATATGGATTCTCATTAATTTATTTATTGTATTTAGTCAAAATATTATTGAAATTTTTAATTATTTATAAAATAATTTCTCAAAATAATACAATAATAATGATTTATTTTTAAACTAAAAAGTTATTAATTGAAATATTTATAATCTAATGTTTCATCTTGCTTGATATCTATGGAATATGATTATCACGATCATATTATAAAATACAAATATTATTTTTAGTTCAGTAAAGTTTAAGTATTTAAAATGTCATAATAAAAATAATATGTGTAGTTTAGAGAGTTGAAACAAAACCAATTTGGATGTTATAGAATTCTCAATGTGTTCAAAAAAGAATATCGTGAGCTTCATCAATTCAAGATTAAGAGATAGATCTAGTATATATATACAATTATTGAAGTTAAACTGTTATTTAACAATAACAGCTGTAATAGAAGCCGAAAGTCAATTAGATTGACAAAAAATTTTCATCGCTTTTATTAATTTCCCGAAAATATCTTAGAATTCTGCCTACGTCAGTTTCAGGTGAGAAATTATTTTCTCATGCTAGCAATTTAATTTCAGATAAGAAAATACCGACGTTTGAAAGTTTAGCAGGTCAGATTTATTCTTAAAAAGAAGGGACGAAGTAGAGAAATAAAAAATTATTTCTTTAGTTTTCTTAATTGCAATAAAAGCATAATTATAAAAAGACTATATGTATAATAAAAGTTTTCATATAATAATGACTTTTTAATAATGTAATAAATGAAATAAATTTAAATGTCCATTTATTTACGTACTGTATTACCATTAAATTTGGATTAGATTAAGTCCAGATTACTATTCGGATTAGCCGGAGAGGTTTAAGATTGAATCTGGATGGTTCTGATTTTTTTAATTTACATAATTTACTGAAATTAATTCATTATTGATTGTGTCTATTCTATATATCGTGACAAATTAAAATGAAGTTTGCATATTTTGTAAAAATATGACCATCATTTTATGATAAAATGAGTTTATTATATCAAACGAAATAAATATATATTTTTTTCACATTTTAAACTACAGCTTATTGCATCAATATCACTAAAATGCAGGTTTGCGCTTATATGATTGCTAAATAAATTTGTATAATCATTGAGAAATTTTTAAAAGAAATTTCAACTTTCATTCATTCTTAGTGCAGTACGTATATGTTGAAAATTTAAGTTTGTAATACCGCATTATAAGTATATGACATACTAAGTAACAAATGACGTATCACTCTGATTTACAATTAATAAAATATATATGTTTTTTTGCAAGATACAAATAACCCTGGGGTTTATGTATAATAATATATCATAATCAACGTTTTATCTTACAGGTATGTTGAGAATCTCCTTATTCTATGTTTATCGGTATTATATAGCTAAATTTTAAAATGTGATTGTAAAAAAAAAAAATATCAATATAGTTTATAGCTATTGTTATGATTTTACAACATTAACACTTATATAATTTATCCTATATATTTTATATACTTCATAATTTTATCAATACTTATTTAAGTCCCTAATCATAAAAAGAATATTCCAATAAAATATATATACTGTAGTAGTAATAAAGAAAATAAATAATAAATAATAGATACCAATAAAGAAATATATACTATGTAAATTTGTAAATTTTCTTCCTTTTCTTTCCTTTAGTTGTTTTTATCTATCAAAATGAAATTATTAAAGTAAATTGTTAAATATTGTTATTAAAATTAATCATATAAAAGTTAATGTAAATGAGTACCTAGGTTAAGTTAGTGAAATCTATTGCTTCTACGGATTCTGTAGGGATAAAAATAATTTTATGTTAATAAGCATTTCAAGAACTTTGTGAAAATAATTAAGACATGAATTACCTGAATACTCAAATAAATCATTATCTTTGTTATCAATAGCATTTTTTGGTTCTGGAAGATTTTTAAAGTCTAAAAGTCTACTCGTGTAAACTGCTTGAGGATTTGTAGTATATGAAAGAGCATTACCATTATATGGTAATAAATTAAAAGTAAACTTTTCATTAATTCTTTCCGCTTCTTCAACTTGCTTATTGATTTCATGGTCACGCCTACTTGATGAATAACTTGAAAGGCATAAGCCATCTAATAAATCATATAATTCATTTGCTTTAGGTCGTTTTAAAGGATCAGCATCCCAACATTGTTTAATTATGTCCAAAATTAGTTGAGGGATTTTATAATTAGATTTTGGCCTAAGCCCGTTACAAATACTAATAGCTAAGATTTTATCATGAGCAATATCATGATAAGGAGGAAGCCCTGTACAGACTTCATATGCAATAATTCCGAATCCATATATATCACTTTCTTGAGTATATTCTTTTCCTTTTAAAACCTCAGGTGCTACATAAGGCAATACTCCATACATTTTTTTATATTCATCTTGAGAAGGTATTACATTTGCTGGTCGACATAATCCTAAATCAGTAATAAAAGTAAAATTATCAACACCATTTAATATATTACCACAATGAAAATCATGATGAATTAATCCTTGGCTATGAATTTCTCTAAGGCCAACTGCAATCCTTCGCAAAATATCCAATTTTTCATTCCAATTCATTGAATTAAAACTATTATTTAAAACTTGTCTTAAACTGCCATTTTCTGCATATTCCATCACCATCATAAAATTATTAGATTCTTGATCTTTAGTAATACCATAGCAGCGATTTACATAATAACCAAAAGAAGATATAACAATATGTAATTCAATCTAAAGATGAATTCATAAATAATAAATTTTAGATAGTTTAGCATTTATAAGAGAACAATATCTTTTAAAAATTACACATAAATAAGTAACTTACTTCTCTTAAAAATTCAGCTGCAATGTCCTGAGAATTATGCAAACATTTTAAAGCAACTGGAAAATTTTCATAAACTTTGTTTGATGACAATTTTCTTCTCATCCATTTATTATTTCCAGAATCCCAACCTTCTATATATCCATCTTTCCAAATTGCTTTATAAATAGTTCCAAATCCTCCTTTGGCCAAATATTCAACATTTTCAAATCTATCATATTCAATCCACTCTAAAATTTCTTTAAAATTTTTAGCTTTAAGTTGCGTTTTTTGAATAAACTTATCAACTTCATTATTTCCACTAGTCCAATTTTTGAAATTTTGTTGGAATTTACATTGACACCAAGTACGAGAAATTTTAGGCTGCTTACAATCTTTGCACAAACCATTATATTTATAACGTTTTTTCAATTTTTCATTTAATATTAGCTTATCAATTAACAATCTTTGTTCTTTAGTTAAGTATTCGTAGTCAAATTCTTTTATTTGATCAATTACATCATCACTGAGCATAAATTCTTCCATATTCGGATAAAAGTTACAACAACTCTATGTTTAAGCTAGAGTAAAAAGAGTAAAAGGAATTTTTTTTAAAACCACAGCATTATAAAATGTATTACAGTCGTACAGCAGCGATCGACAAAATCAAAAATCAGCTCGTTAAGAAATTTCTTTATAGATTTGACAGAAAAATAAAATATTCGGTAATACGAATTTTACGAAAAAAAAAAAAAAATTGGGTTAGCATCAATTATATATTAATTTATTAATTTTAATTTAAACCAATTATATTTATACTAAGTAAAAAAATATATTTATCTTAACTAAAAAATCATGCGAAAAATGTTTATTCAAATAAAAAACATATTCATTTATTTTGATTACATTACTTGAAAGAACAAAAAAAATTTTAGCAAAAAAGTACGGTAATCAGGAAAAATAATTATTATCATTATTAAAAATAAGAATCAGAAAAAAGTCGCTGACCGTAACGGCGTAACGTCATAGCGTCAATCAGATCACTGATCTAGATTCAAGTCTAAAAAACAAAATAAACAATAATATACTTATATAACAATAATTTTAAAAAAAATATTATATAGAAATATTATATAAAAAAAAATTTAGTATAAATTATAAAGGAAAATTTAAAATATTTAAAATATTTGTAAGATAATTTTTGGTTTTAAAAAAAACAAACTCAAAAAAGGAAAGGGTGAGTCGGAAAACCCGAAAAATTTTGTTATTAAAAAAAAATCAGTTTTAAAGAAATGAAATTTATATAAAGCAATTTTAATAATTATTTATGTTATACAATAAACATTATAAGGAAATGTGAGTTACTAAACTTTTTTTTGTTATAATTATATCATTAACCGGAACTGGATTAGCCACGTGTTCCACATTACACAATTCACGAAAAACTATTCTAAACGTCAGAAGAATTTTTTAATTATGTAAATGAGTGTTTTTTAACATTACATTTTTATGCTATTTTGTTATCTCCGAACATAATTTATTTTTAGATTCTCGTAAAGTAAATGATAAGTTCGCTTGATGGAACTTTTTTACTAAAGTAAAAAGAAATTTGACTATAAAGGGTTCATCACACGCATTTCCAAATATGAAAGCCGATCAAAAATGTGCCCGTTAATTTTAATTATTTTTAATGACTTCATTTTTTTTTAATTTTGGTAGAAAATAAAGGTATGTACTCGTATATTTTATTATGTACTTTAAATAAATACTGCAATATAAATGTCTATAACAGCAGCTATCAGCCTACCTATACATTGTTAAAATTCATTCCTTTCTGTATTACAAATAAATATTCCATAAAGATTACTCCATAGAAAAATTCCATGAATTATTCCATTTATGACTTAAGGCAATCTAATAAAGAAAAGTGTAAAGATGGACTTTTTTTGTCGTTAATTTAGAAAAAAAAACTTGTTTTTTATATGAACTTGCTAAAATTAATTATAAAATTATAATTTAGTTCACAATATGTATAATAAGATCAGATAATCACCGCCAAATTATACATTTTTATTATAAAGGAAGACATAAATAGTACGTAATCCATCCTGTTTAATTCAGTAATTCCCGTTGACAATGATGCAACATCAACATATTATTTATTATAATATTTGGAAGAACTATTCTTTTGCTATCATAAATGAATTAGCGTAGCGTAGAACCGTTTCCTCCTAAGCATTTCAGATGCAATGTCGTTCTATCCTGCATATTATCGACCAATTAGATATTGTATTTAGTTTACACTTCCACTTCCATGTACATGGCGCCGGCATGATGTAAATAAGTTGATTATTCTTCGAACCTGAACGGTTTGCGTTCCTTTGTTTATTAAAGACGGAAGGTACAATAAAGTACTTGATGTTTAGGTAAAATTATTATATTAATTTGATTGCCAACAATTTGTAAATTTAAAATAATCTCTTTATTATTATAGATGCAGCTCTGCAATATAGATATTAGAAATAGTGACACTATATCTAATATTTAAATTTAACAATCCCATTTAGTAGTATCCACACTAAACCTCTCAATGTCGAGTTTCTTCAAGCAAATATACTTAAATATGGCTTATCTTATGAAGATATTACTATTGTTATTTATTATGTAGACTAGTGACTTACCATATACTATTAAGGATTGAGTCGTATTGGATTTATGGAAAAAGATGTTATTTGATATTTAAAAGCGCGATGTTATAATATGCTGTAATGTTATCACTTTAATTCATTCTTTTTTTTTCAGTTGTAAAGAATTTATAGAGAAAGAATAATAAACAATAATTTCATACGTACAAAAATTTAAAATATTTTCGTACTTTAAAATTTTGTAACAACTTTGAATTTTTCGTACACCTATGGTTGATTTACAGAACCGGATTATTTCAAAACCCGGGGTACAGTTAAAGTAACGTTTAAAGAACTTTTCGAGTTAAGTATGATAACGGAAATTTAATTACTGCCTAAAGGGAAATGAAAAGCAAATTAGTGAAGAGAAGTAGAGTAATAGTAAAAAAAATAACTTTTTGTTTGAGCTTATCCTTTTAATTGTGCACATATCCGAAGATACTTTAATTTCTTTTATTTGCTTGGATACAATATGATTCAAAATAAATCCTCTCTTATTAAAAAATGTAACTTTATCTATCCGAGAATTATAAATTCCTTGCTATTATAGAAGTGAATAAATGAGTCGTAATTGAATCAGTAGAAGCTGACAAATTTTTATATCAACGGATTGGTGCTGACGCAACCATTTAGAGAAATAATACTGAACACAAGAGGAATGAAAAAATTACGCCGAGGATAAAAATTACAATCAAAAGAATCCAATTATAACTAGCCGAACTTTCTAGAGTCATTAATATCTGTCTGAGAAATTTCAGATTGTGACGACTTAAACTTGATTGTAAAATATTTTTCGTCGAAATCGACAAATAACATCGCCCTATGTATAGTTAAAAAATCTATCCCAAGGAGGTTCAGATCTTTGAAATTATCATTATCTGATACTTTTACAGAAATTTGTCTTTTATTAATCCTAGCTGAAATAGGTCCTTTTGGATCACTAATAAATATATCACCATATGAATTTATTACTTCTTCACATATAGAGGTTCTTGGAGAACCTGTATCGATTAAAAAATGAATATTCTTGATCCGTCCTTTTATCTCCTGCGTCATCGTGCATAAAAGTCGTTGAAAATCACCATATAAGATTCCCTTTACTTTATCTAATTCTTTTGTAGTAGCAGAAAGATATTTTGTACTAAGTATTTCCGAAACTTTTTCGTTAAATCACTCGGTTGTACATCAGATAACAAGACGTCAAGTGAAATTGGGCCATATGAGGAGTTATTAGCCATTTTTATAGTAAGTTGTTTTGCGAGAAGTAAAAAATAGTTTCAACAAATTTTATTAGATACTGAAGGTTATATGTGTTTTTTCGTGTTAATGATTATGTAATAAATTGCGAGTCTAAACTGTTGTCTAAGTATCAGCACGTTGTTTATACGACAGTTTTTAAATGATAATCATACGTCATAAATAAATAAGTTACTTATGAATGACTATAGGTCATAATTATATAATCATAAATTATTGAATTCCTAATTCCTAAATACCGTAACTTGTTTGGATAACAAGTAATATGACCTTACAAAATTTTGGATGGCCTCCTATGACCTATGACTAATCATAAAGTTATAATGGTCATTCTAGGTCAAGGAACACTAGTCTGATATCTACAGTCTCCGTAAGATTAACTAATGACCTTGTTCTCTCTCACCGCCTAAGTTAACTGAGTCTGCATTTTGTGTCTCCTTCAACACTCAGATAATATGACAGATAATATGACCAAGTACTTTTTCCGCCATGTCTTTCATACCCTCATCTTCGTGCGCAACAAATAGAGGTGACTTTGTCAGCTTAAACGATAGTTTCCCTTTAGCATCTTGTGCATTTCATGAAGTACCATTTTTCCGCATCTGTCACAATCCTCCATATTTTGTAAGCCCAGGTTCATCATCCATTTCGTTTGCTTTGCACTTACGACCTAGCACTGATTCCAACTGTAAAGTAGCTTGTGCGAAGCCCTGCTTAAAGTCATCAGTCCTTTTTGACCTCGATCAAACCCATGATTCTACTGGTCATACGTGATTCAATACCATAGTCAAGATTCCCACGCCCATTTTTCCACTCGATCAGCTTCTCCAGTACGATCTTTACTTGATCTTTAAATGAGTATGTTGCGGAGGCAAGATAAGTGTATGAATAGATACTTTTGGTGGCCTCATAGGATAAGTCGATAGTTGTTGTTGCAATACGAGCCTCCAGTTCGTCAAAAAGCTTCGCAACGCTACTTTGTATTTCTTATTCTTTGTGTCAACACAACCACAGTGAAAAATGTGATACACGTCAATACTAGAATTCAGATTATCGTAGAGTTCGCACACTCAGAAAGATCCATTCGTTGAAGGGTTTCGAGGGAGTCTCAATGAGAACTGAAAAATTTAGGCTGTTTTTGGATACTAGCGACCGCAACATCTCCCGGAAAGCGGCATCGTTCCTACATACTTACAATGTGAAGGCAATACCTCATCCTTCTGGTGTCGGTTCTGTGATGTGATTTCCAATTGTCCAGATGAACTTGCTTTATCGATCTCACTATTCCAATCCTATGTAAGAATAAGATCAATACCACAATTGGGTATAGCTAACATCAATTATATCTTATAGCATAAACGTCAGATTTTCTGGTTCATTCGATCATTTATTCTTGCGTTTTGAAAATCTTTTCGTGTATCATCTGTTATATTTCCCTTTACTCATGTGTTGCCTAATTATGCAATGAATTTCGTACTTACTTTTGCCTGAGACCTTCTTATATCTAGTAATGAATCCCCAATGGTTTTTAACCATTTTACTTGCTGATAAGAATCATTTGGAGGCAAGTGGTGATGGAAGAAACTATGACCGAACATAAATAACTCATACATTCTTTTGCTCATGAATTTTACGAACATGATTAACGATATCATAATTGATATTTTTGATTGTAGTAATGTCAATAAGACTTTGGTTATAAATATTTAGTACTTTTTGTGGTGTCGTATCAGGTTTCTCATTATATATAAAATTTGTAAAAAGTTCAACACGATTCCATCTCATTAAGAGTGTCTTAGAGAAAAATTGGCTAATTCTTGAATTTTGCTGGCAAAGGTTTGGATCTAGTGTGAAATTGACTGTTTTGCCCATCTATTGTTGCAAAAAAAGAGGTCTCTTGTTATTATCAGTACCAATGGACACATACACCAATATTCTTTTGTAACCTCCATCCAGATCCAAGTTATTCAGTCGCAATCACGCGGTTGAACGCATGACAGTTGAGGCAATCTTAATATATAAATATAGCTATTCCTTTTCATGTTGAACAGTCAGGTAGAATAGTGAACCTCCTCGACACAGACCAATACTCTCCCAGAAATAAGCTCTTTCCGCTAGCCTACTCTCCTACACGTATGTTGAATATGGAGGATTTGCAATTAAACCCTGAGGCGTTAGTATCCCAGCATCCTTTCTGTCTAATTAAGTAATCCACCCTTCATGTTGAACTTCCGGGCAGGCTTAATGATCCCCATGCAACAAAAAGAGACGCGTGTATGTGAAAACAGACTAATACCAATATTGGCGAATACTTAACTTTAAAATGGAACGAAGTTTATTTTCTTTTCAGTTTTTTTTTTTGCAAAATGGGTTTAGAGATCAGTCTCGTAAACTGGGTTAAATACCAATTTTCTTGATATCAAGTTGACGTAGTTTGTAACCATATCATGATGATTAGTTAATCAGCAAATTCAGTGTTGATAACTGATGTAATAATGGTTATGAAATTTTCTATTACTTTAATTTCCATGATATAAACTATTTTTTTTTTTTTTTATCTCGATCTCGTAATTATCATATTTTATTATATAATTAATTACTCTTGATCCGTTTCAAATATCAGAGTCATTAATATTTATCATCGTTTTATGTTTTACCAAATAAAAGAAAATTATATATATATATTTTTATTTATTATAGTTTATACTGTATATCTAACTTGAATCAAAACATTTTATTTATAAAACTTTAGGAGATAATTGAGATGTAAAAATAATAATTAAACAACTGCTGTCTAAAATGTTAATTTCTGAAAAATCTGAAAATGTAAGATTAATTATTTATGATATTTCAATTCCAAATGTAATTTCAGATAAATTACACGTGAATTAAGTGTATTGTAATTTATATTAATATGAAACAGAATAACAAAGTAAGATTTATATTTATGGAATTAATAATTTGAAATATTTAGAGCCTTTAAAAGCTTTAAATTTTACACTTAAGTCTTGAAACCCATATAAAGAAAATTTTAATTCTATTACACTTATTTTATTTGATGCATTTGATTGATATTGATATTGCACATAATGCAAGATTTGATTTTTTATTACACGAGTGATATAACTTATTTAATCCTAAGTTGTTCTTATCTAAAATAATTATGTTTTTATTTTTTTCCATCCACACACTTCTGAATATTACATTATTTAAAGTATTTTCAAGTTAATTTTATAACTGAAATTGTCATTCAACAATCATGTTATTTTAAATTCGAAATTATTTATTGATACGACGTTCTGTATAATACTGAAAACGTGACATTTATCATGTACAATATCCTTTTGGTCACGTTATGTTGTGAATCATTTACAGTATCGGCTAATCGTTCCAAATACGTATTCGCTCCATAATATTAATCGTTGACTAAATCGATCAAATAAATTTCTCGATCACATGATTATATAAGTGCAAAACCTTCTGTACATGTATTTGTCGTTGGACTCATTTATTCATGTTTTTTGCATATGACTTGTGGCATTAGATAATTTTACTTTTAAAATTTATTGGAAATCGACCTATATTCTAATTAAAAAAGTATACTTTTATGAACTTATTGTGATAAAATATAAGTAGAATAACAATTTTATTTATAATAAAATATTTAATATATATTATGCGTTTAATGATAAGAGACAAATGAAGACAAATTATCATATAAACATAAAAATAGATAAAATAATTTAATTTATTTTCGTACAAAAATAAGAATTTCGCAAATAATTATGATATATCAAAATGTGATTCTATGAAATCATAAATCATAACTACCCATCAATCAGCATTTTTTGGTTCGGGTAAATTGTCAAAATTTAATAATCTACTTGTATAAATAGCTTGAGGATGTATTGCAGATTTTGCAAAAGATGGAAGTTTTTCATTAAATACATCTGCTTCATTAATTTGTTTACAAATTACACTATCCTTTTTATAATAGACTAAACCATACCATTGATCAAATATTTCTTTCAAATATTTTGCAGTTGGTCTTTTTAATGGATCTGCGTCTACACATTGTTTAGTTATATCTTCTATTAATTGAGGTACTTTTATATTAAATCCTGGTCTTTGTCCCTGACAGATTTTTATTGCTAATGACTCATCATGAGCAATATCATGGTAGGGTGGTAATACATTAAATACTTCATATATAATAATCCCAAAGTTATAAATGTTACTTGCTTGGGTATATTTTTTTTCTCTTAAAACTTCGGGGGCTACATATGGCAATACTCCAAAGATCTCGTAATTCTCTGATTTGTTATTTGCTGGTTTACATAATCCTAAATCAGTAATATTTGTAGTGGAATCACGTAAACTATTTAATATATTACCACTATGAAAATCTTGATGAATTAATTCCTCTTCATGAATCTTATTAAGACCAAACGCAATATCTCTTAACATGCCAATTTTCTCCCTCCAACCAAAGGAATCGAAATATTTACTTAATCTTTGTCTTAAATTACCATCAGTTGCATGTTCCAATACCATCATAAAATTATTTGTTTTAGGATCTTTAGTAATACCATAAACTTTAATAATACATTCTGAATTATTCATTTTGAGGTGTGTTTTAACCTATTTATAATAAAAAATTAGTAAAATAATTTTATATAATAAGAATTAATTAATAAAATATTTACCTCGTTTAAAAATTCCAATGTTGAATTATTTAAACATTTTAAAGCAAAAATCGTATTTCTTTCATCTCTATTCCATTTATTTGTTACATGATTCCAACTATATATCCATCCATCTTTCCAAATTGCTTTATATATCATTCCAAAACCACCTTTAGTAACATATTCAATATTTTCAAGTTTATCATTTTCAATCCATTCCAATTTTTTCCAATTATTTTGTGCATTAAGTTGAGATTCTTGAATTAATTCATCAATATTAGAATTTCCACTTGTCCAATTTTTAAAATTTTGTTGAAAACGTTTAGCATTACATGAATGACACCAAATATTACCCGTATTAGGTTGTTTACATTCATCACATAAACCATACTTTTTGTAACACTCTTTTAATTCTTCTTTTAATATTAATTTATTAATTATTAATTCTTGTTCTTCGGTTAAATTCCGAAAATTAAAATCTTTTATTTGTTTAAATATATTGTCACTGATATAATTTTGTTCCATGGAGATTATAAAGTATTTAATAAATAATATATAACAAAAATTCTTTAACTTTTAAAATAGTCTAAAATGCAAGAATAAAATGGATTAAAAATTTAAGCCGACAAAAAAATAAATTTTTTTTTGTGTATCATTTTACAAAATATTGTGTAACTCAAATCACGAGTTATATGAAAGATCTACATTCTCGCAACTTGAATATAAATCATCCACATCAATTTAATCAATTTATATTAAAAAAAAATCTTTTGAAACTTGAAAGACTGAAAAGAAATATAAAAGTTCATTTTAAATTTAAGGTCTGAATCGAAAAGAGGAGGATGTAGACCATATCATGTAATGGAAGTAGTTCAAACCCAGTTGTCATCAAGTATAAGTATTCTATCTGTTACGTACAAATTCTCATATATATACACTACCCTTCCAAAAGTATCCGTTCAACCAATAAAGATCATATTTTATTAATAATAATTAATATTTAGTTGGCCATCCATTGTTTTTAATGCATGCTTCAAT